>JAAGAY010012568.1:0-104090 GCA_011801015.1 Ardeotis arabs
GGGTTTTTTTTTTTTTTTTTTTTTTTTTTTTTTTTTTTTTTTTTTTTCTAATAACATGTCTCATTTACTTAATAGTCTGTAATTGCTCTGGAGGAGCAGCCACTGTTTATCAAGTAAGAGCCTCTTGGTCATGTCAGCCAGCTCTAGCATTCATGGTCCACAGGAGCTTTTTGTCATCAGAGCAGGCACCTCTGCAAAGTGCAGCAGCAAGGGGGGCTCAGAAAGCCCCTCGCACAGAGGTCTCTCAGCAGATGCTGTCAGTGCCCCAAGCCCTGCACTGTGACGGGGACCTTTAAGAGGAAGATGGCAAACTGCGAGGGGTGGGTGGCTGTTTGTTGTCCTGGGACCATCAGTTTTATTGCAAGGAAATGGGAAGCATTTTCAGGTGTTGGCTAGCAGCACAGAGAGTCTTTGAGCAGAAGTTCGTGCCACTAAGCATGCTTTTGAAAGATGTGTCCTGATGCTTAGGGAATCAATTAACCTCAAAAAGATTTGGTGGCTTGGTTTAGAAGAACACCAGTTTTGAGAGTTTCCTCTCCTGCTACTGAAACAAGCCCCCTCTAGCATGAAGCGTGGATGCTATCTAACACCAACAGGTGAAGTGAGAACAAAAATAAAATAAAATAAAACACAGCAAAACCCCAGAAGAAATGCAAGAAAGAGCATCTGTGTGACTAACGCCCGAATCCCTTCTGAAAAACAGTCATTTGCTGAATATAGCTGTACACTTTTGTTTTAAATGTCCTGGCTCTATTCTTTGCTCTCCCTCACCCCCTCCCCATCTGGAAACAACCCAGCATTATTCACGCTTGACAAGGCAGAACTGGCTCTCTGTGCCGGGCTGCCCGCGCTACAGCCAGCACCTGCAGGGAGCTGTGCAACAGGTTGTTGCCCACTTGCTTCTTCTGCAGCCTTCTCAGAGGAGAGCAGAGCAATCTGCGTGCGGGAGCGTGTGCGGTGGGGACTTGCATCCTCGCCTGCTCCTCTGGCACGGGTCAGGGCAACCTTTTTAGGGCTGAAGCTCGCTGCTCTCCTGGGAGCTGCCGGAGTGCAGGCTCCGCTGCGAAACGTGATAGTTCATGGTAGTTCACTCTTGGTACTTGGAATATCATTGCTTCTGTGCTGGTTTTATAGATCTCTCTACCAGAGCTGAATTAAGCAGGTTCTCCAGTGCTGTGGGGAAAAGTATCACTAGTTTCCTGACCAGAAGTTTCTAACTACGATGAATATCTTTCCCAGTTTTGCAGTGGCCTTGAGGGGGTGAATTTTGCTTTCAGTTGCAGAAATGGAAAACATAGTGAGATTAAATGCAGTTATTACTTTTTCTTGCAGCTCCCCTCTCTTTCCCTTTTGATTCTGGCAACAGACTTCAGCCAAATGTATACCTGGATTTTCAGACACCTGGATTGTCTGTAAGACAGCCATTTTCAGGTGAAATACCAAACTCTGTTTTTCCCTTCTCAGAAAATCTCTCCCCAGGTAGTAAATCTGAATGCATTCAGTTAAAAGCTGAGAATCTGGAAATGTAAAAATATTAGCATTGGTTTTATGTATTTTTCTAGCCAGGATATCAGTGCCTGAGTGGTGAGACCAAGTGGATTTCTTGTTGCACAGAAGAGTCTGTCTCTTGGAGAGCAGCAGGGTGTGATAGCTGCGGTTGTGGTACAGAGCTCTGCTCCCATGTGGCTTTTTTCTTCTTTTTGTAAGCCTGGGCATGACACACACATGCTTTAGATTTCAGTCTCAGCTAGCTCATCTGCTTTCTGACCTATAGTAGAAAATAGCCAGCAATTATTTGTTTACTTTGTGCAATTCACCTGTGCAAGCACTTCCTTACAAGAGCCAGGCTCGGTGATTAGTAGCAGAGGTTTATTTTGTTTTCCCTGTCACATTGTCTTTTAATTCAGTAGGACTGGATTTCTTGTTTTTGCCATTTGTAGGAGGCCTGAACCCCTTTACTGCATTGAATCTGTGACAGGAGGAATCAACAAGGCCAGGTTGGCTGGGGCTCTGAGCCACCTGATCTGGTTGGAGATGTCCCTGATCCTTGCAGGGGGGTTGGACTGGATGGCCTTTAAAGGTCCGTTCCAACCCAAACCATTCTGTGAGTCTAAAAGCAAAACTCCCTGGTCTGAAGCAGAGAGGTGTTGTGAGGGAACAAAAAGGTCAATGCGCATGTGCTGTATCGCCAGCCAGCTCCAGCTGAGGCGAGTGAGCAAACCAGCCTTTGCTCAGCAAACCAGTAGAGCGCTGACAGGTTGGGATGGGACTGTAAGGCACAGTGTTTGCTGAGTCCAGTACCTCTTTCCCCCCATTGTTCATCAAAATCAATCTGACTCTGCTTTGCACTGTATTTCCATGAAAGCTGGAGGGTGCTGAGCATCTTGCAGACAACAAAAACTCTCTCTCTCTGGCTGGGATTATTCAACTAATCTTGTGATTATGGTGGTAATCCCCTTTGCAATGGTGCCCCTCTCCAAGGAGCTCTTCCCTTGGGGACTTCCAAGTCCCAAATCACATTTTCTCCTAATGCTGAAGTGCTCTCTGTTGAATTAAGGCGCTCTCAAGGATCAGAGATGTGCGGGTCCTGTGGTATTTACAGCTTTGGAGTCTCTGGTGTATGGTCTGTTGCCTTATTGACCCTCTTAGGGCTCGTGGTAGGGATGGAGACTGAGGGGCTCTCCTGTTGGAGACGTGATGGCTTTTCAAGCTTAAGCCCACGTCGTTGCAGCAGAGAGTGTGAGCCGGAGCTGACCCGCCAGCCACGGGCACCATCACAGCCTGGTCAGCGATGCCTGGGGCCTGCCGGCTTGCTGGCTTCGGAGGTTGGATGTTTTCAGGTTGGATTTTGCTGCAGCCAGAGAGGGCAGGCACCTGACACACTGCTGCCTCCGAGGGCAGGCAGGGAGGCAGTGAAAGCAGCACTGCCCTCCAAGCTGTGATCCTTTCCCTCCCAAGCTGCCAGGTACTTGGCGGCAAATAAATATTTTGCTCACAACTCATTGGAAGTGGCATCTAACCAGATGTGCTCTCACTTGATACGGCAGGAGATTTATTTGGTTGTCCATTTATAGCTTATTATTTTCTTCTCTCTCCCCCCACCAACTTAATAGCAGTTTACTATCCACCAGGGTATACATTTTCTTCTGATTAAGTGCAATTTAGCCGTTGGCTGCTTGCTCATTTTACTTTTATAGACACATTTACAGCGCCACAGACAGAGGCACAAGCGCCTAGGAGCAAGGGTAAGGAGAATGGAGAGTTGCAACAGCTTGGTGAGATTGGATTTTAATAAAGTTTCCAGCTAAGCCGCATCACAGCTATTCCTCACACTGGAGGTGCTGGGGTTGCACAACTTCTCACCTGGTGGGACCTGCCCGTGGGGCCAGCTGGAGGCTTCTTGTGAAGTCCTTGACCATCAGGGATGTTAGAACTCTGCATCGCTTGGAGCTAGTCTCTCTAGGGTGAAGAGCAATTTCCCAGCTTTCGGCAGCTGCTAATTAGTTGCAGATGATGAGATAATTTATAAAAATTAGGAGTGATTTTCTTCATTGTGCTAATATCACTTGGCAATAAAACCGCTCTTTTAAAAGAGTAACTTTTCTCTAATGTAGGGATCAAGGCTAAAAATATATACGTATGTTTATCAGTAAAGCAAGAGAGTGTGCTTCTTAACCACACACGAAGAGGTATTTCAGAAGTTCATTTGAACCATAAGAATGAATTCAAATTGAAATGCAAATTTCAGTGTCTATTAGAGCACTGTTTGGAAAAAATGTTTGATCATGTCATCTTGGTGGCAGGGCAATAGAAAAAATCCTCTCCGGCATGCTGTGGAAGGAGGCTTTAGTGTGGAGCAGACAGCTTGCATTACGTGGGGGTTTTGGCAGTGAATCAGCAAAAGGAAGGTTGCTTTTCTCCCCCTTCCCCAGGAGTGACAGTGACTCACTGCCAGTTCATAACGTCATGCAGGAGTGGTAACTCTCGGGGAGCAGCGAGGAGAGCTACAAGAGCAGCGTTTTGTCTCTTGTGAGGAGTGCCTGGGGGAAAGAGGATGTGTGAGCATGGGGAAGATGCGGAAGCAGAGCAGCAGGGAAAGGCTCAGCACCTGGTGCTGCTTGTCTTGGGGCTTCCCGGGGCTGTGGAGTTGAGATGCAATGGTGGGACGCATTCTCTGTGGAGGTGGGGTTAAGACACAGTAGTGGGGTTTGTTCCCCTTGCCACATCGGTGTTTGAAGGGGAGCTGTGCTGCGGCATTGCTGCTGGACCTCTGCGCTTCACATCAGCCTGAGGTGGTGTTTGCCCCTTTAGCTGGTCTAAGAATAAGCTGAGCCCTAAAGCATGCATACACATTTCTGGCTGGTCTAGTGGGAACTGGGAAACAAGGGTGTTGCTGCTGTAGTTGTTTGGAAAAAGACATTCATTAGGCTGAAGAATGAATTTTCCACAAACTCAGAAGGCCTCCAGTACTCCATCAGGTTTCTAATGATTTTGTCATGGTGTTAATCCCTCAGGTGAGCAGCAGCATTTTGATATCAGCAAACAAATTACATTTCCACATAGATAACCCTATATGGAGTCAAGCATGAGAGCAGAAAACAGTTCATCAGCTTCTAATGGGGCCTGCAGATTTCAGGCAGGGCTGAATGCAGCGGCGGTGCAGAAGGGAGCCTGTGCCTGGAGTAGCTCTCTGCAAGCCTTGGATGGAGGGAGCATGTGTCCGCACAAGACTGCCATAGAAACGCATGTGGGTAACCTGGTTTGGCTTGTGATGATGCCGAGGATGGCCAGCTGACATGAGCACCCTCAGTGCCCCTTGCTGTACAGTCTTATTTACAGTGAGAGGCAATGTCTGTACCAGAGAGCTTATAGGAAGTCAGGAGCAGAATGGAGAAGGTGGAGAGGATCAGGCACTCTGTGGCTCTCCAGGGCAGAGAACCAGAGGATGCTGAACGGGGCCAATGGGAGCCAAGTCCAGAACAAACAGCAGGATGTCAGCGTGGTGCAATAAGTGATTGATATGTTGAGCTCAAAGAATGTTGTGAGCATAGAAAGTTTGTGTAGATTTAAGGGGAAACTGAGCAAGCACAGGGAAGAGAAAAGCACTTAAGAGTTATTAAATATATAAACAACATCAGTTTCAGAAGTTTCCTAACCTGAGAGTAGCTGAAGGCTGGGAGGTTATTAGTAGGAATTATTGGATGGACTTCTGGTTTGACAGTAACATTTGTTCTTACAATCTAGATGTGAAGCAAAGGCACAGAGAAAATGAAAGGAATTGCCCGTAGCAAGCTCTCAAATTAGCACCTGCATCTCCCGAGTCTCGGTCTAGTGTACTGTCCATCAAGACTGAAAGGTGTTGAAATCTGGCTGGGCTGTTAGCAGCATGCAGGGGAAATTTGTGGCAGCGCTGAACTGCGCCTGTGAATGCAGGTGCAAAGGGCCAGGCAGCAGGTATCGGGGGATGGGGGTAGGTTTGGGTGCAGCAAGTGGAAGGGGGGGCTGTTTGCTGCATGCAGATAATGCTGATGGTATCTGTGTGCTGAGCCATTGCCACTCTGAGCATCTGACAGTATTTGCATGGGAGCGTGCAGTATGCATGCACACATAGGGCAGAAAACAGCACTGTGTGAGCATGACATTGCCTTCCAAGGCAGGAGGGAACAATGGAGGGCAAGTGTGCGTGCGTGGAGCCGAGCCCTGAGAGTGCATCAGTGTGACAAAGAGTAGGATATGCAGCGGTGTGTGCAGGAGCTGGGTGTCCATGTGTGAAATAAACTGCAAGGGAGCAGGGAGACGCAGGAGGAGCAGTGTGGGTGGCAGCTGCCTGCTCGCAGGAGCCAGGCACCGAGGTGTGCTGACAAAACCGGGAACCCCATTTGCTCTAGTGGTAGTGGGAATTAAGGGGACTGTGCTGCTGGGATACATCTCTGTGCAAGCAGAGCCCGGTGCCCCTTGGTATTCAATGGTTGGGATGAAACGGAGAGGCCGTATGCCACCAGGGCTCAGCCAGCACACGCTGCAGCTCCATCATCAGCCACAGCAACTTCTCTCGGCCGCCTGCACTGCTGCAGACTGGTCTGGTATGACTGACATTTGCACAAGCCTAGCACTGGAAACTGCTGCTTAAAATTATTCCCTGGTTTTGTGGACGCAGAATTAGTTTAAACCTAAGTTTGTTTTTTTCTTACATGAAACAAAACACCGTTCTCCCATTTCCGTAGCTGTATGTTCATTTCTTCTTTTTAACGCCATCCTTAAATATCTGCTTCATCTCGACGTGATTCGCTCCTGCACTTTATGGTGGAGTTATCTTGCTCTCCCAATCTCTCCTACCCTCTCCAAGAGTCAGTTTTAGTTGCCACTTTTCTAGGAAAAGCATGTTATGTTCCTTCAACCTCTATGTAGAGGTCGATACATAATTCTTTGCAGCATTTTTATTAGCCTCCTTTGGATCCCTTCTAATTTAAACATCTTCGTTTTTATAGTTTTGGGTGCCTTGCTTTATCTCTCTGTGTATACACAGAGAGCTGTGAGCACAACCTCATTGAGACTCCATTATCCAGACTTACATCCTGACCTAATCTTATCCGTGATATGCCTCTGAATATTTCCTTACTGCAAGTCTTTTTCTAATTCAGTCTCTCATACATCTTTTCTTCAATCTTGTTTTTAAAACCAGACATCTTCTGCTGGCGTTGCCTAAAGCTGCATGGCCTCGGGCTGTGATCTTGTCCAACGTGACGTGCTGTACAAGGTCAGCTAGGGTGGGACGTGGACAGGAGACCACCACAGCAGAGCTACAGTGCTGGAGCAAGGTTGTTAAGCGTGGTCTGTAAAATCATTGCTTGAACCAGTGCATGGTGTACTGGTGAGCTGCTATTACCTGTTTGTGAATGCTTCACTTGTATCCTGAAGCCAAAGGTCGAGGAGATACTACTTTGTGATAGGCACAGGTAGGAATTTTCCAAACTAGTGCTGGGACGCATGTACTTTTCTTTTTTCTGGGTTTTTTTTTTGGTGTCTTAGTACTTGTATCCTCCCAGATGTAGGATGCCTGGTAGCTGCTGGAGGCAGTATGAAGTCTTCTCTCTTGTAGTCCAAAGGAATGATCTAAGTCATAGTTACTAATCCAAACATCGATGACAAAGCCTTGGAATATTAGCCAGGATGCCCCAGGCTTGCCATCAACACAACATTGTTTTAATTTTCCAGTTGCAAAGGCTTCATCAGCTCCTGCCCTAAGTATGTAGCTCTGCCATGTGTTAGTAACCAGCTTATGCAATAGATGGAGTCATCCCCTTTATATATAACGAGCTCAGGAGGATCATATCGCCTGTCTGCTGGCTAATGTGGACCTTTCTCTGGATAAATGCATCTCGCTGCATGTACCAATCCTTTTGCTGCCACAATGCTTTGTATAAGGCTGCTCTGCTGTAACTCTTCACAACGCAGTGACAAGGGTCCACGCCTGCAGCACAGTTTGAATGCTGGAGCCTTCATTGCTTTGCAGAGAAAGTGTGGACCAAATTCAGGCCAAAGGGGTTGGAGGGTTGTTTTGGTTTTGGTTTGTTTTTTTTTTTTTTTATGACTGTATGTTGTGAATCTTGGCAGCATGGCTCACAGACCCACTAGTTGAGCATTATATCGCGTGGTCACGGAAGTCAGAGGAGGGAGCTTTCCTCCCCAGTACGGTCTCATTTGAAAACCTCTTTCCAGTTCCACAATGGGCTTGTTACCCTAAACAGAGGAGCTGTGGGTGATGCCTGCTCTAGAAGTTTGTAGATAGTAGGGAGGTGTGTATCTGAAGCCCGAAGAGGCTAGAAGCTGGCACAAGTGCTTTCCCAGCTTTCCAATTTGACAACTGAGTGGGAATGAGGCAGACGTTGTTCATCACTCCTGCAGAAATCCTGGGTAGCATCTGTCTCTGGCCTTATTGAAATGAGGTGGGTCCAAGTGACTACTGTGTGTTTAAAGGAACAAAAGGTAGGCAGGGGGAAGCAGCTGATGCCTGTATAGGTCCACCTTTCCAAAGAAGGTTTTTGCTTTGGGCTTCTACAAGAAGGCAAGTCCATGTGGTCCAGGGAGAGAGACTGCTGTGGGTGGTTAGGAAACCTTCTGGGGTAAGAGAAATGGGTGTATCTGAGAGTGTGTGTGACCAGCGTCGTGATGGTGGTGTGAAATGGGTCAAACTGCTGTCTGTGAGTTTCAGCTGTGGCTGGGCAAAGCAGAGATATAATGAGGAGGGAACCAGGCCATCTCTCATTAGCAAATGATGCTTGTTTTTTGAAAGGAAAGAACAAAACATCTCGGTCCTCTTGCCCTTCAGGTCAATAAAATGAACACTTACTAATGGTTGAATCAGAGACTCCACAACTTCATTACACCTGTAAAATCAATCGCCATTATCTAGCTCTCTTTCTATTGATCCGTGCTGCAGTATGTCAACAAGTTCTGGCAGACGGCTATGAGCAGATGTTGGTCTCCTTAATATGTCTGTGTGCCGTTTTGCTGAAGCCCATTAGAAGACACACCAGACAGATTGGTCTCTTCCTGTTGGGTCAGACCTTCCTTGGGTCTTCCATCTGAGCTCCCTGCAGGTGATTGCCCACTTTGTCATGCTGCTGAGCTGCTGGCCAGGTGTACGGAAGCAAGGAGGCCACAGGCCAAGCTGAAGGGTCAGCTTGCGATGTAAAAAGCCACGCAGCCTTGTGAGAAGGGCTACTGAGGTGAATTTGTAGCTTCCGCACTGCTGCTGGGAACCTTGGATGTAAATGACAACGTAGCTAATAAGGTCTAATTGGCTATTAAAGGAGGAAGCGGCCCCAGAGATGCTAAGGGCCAATTAACCCTGGGAGCTGGGAGCATGGCACTGTATCGCTGTGCAGTGATGTGTGCATGAGCCTTTCAGAAGTGGATATAGAGAAGGAGCAGTGGAGGTCCTTACCAGAATCCTTTCAAAAGAACTCCGGATATTTCAGACATACAGCAAGTTAAGCATTCCCTTCGTTTTGTAGCAGACTGGAGACTGGGTTAGTGGCTGACTAACGTGGGCACACCATGCACCGATGTTACTGAAACCCTCTGGGGATCAAAGGGGCCCTCGTGAGAGCAAACATCTTGGGCGGCTTTTTTTTTTTTTTTTTTTATTAATATCTATTTAGCTCTGAGGAACTAAAAGCTGTATCAGGTGGGACAGATCCATGGGGAAGCCTTATTCCTGCGTGTTGGCATGGGTTACCGGTGCGTGCTGGCAGTAGGAGGATGTGGCAGGCTGTGATTGAAGCTGGTGCTCAGTTAAACCTAAGCATGGTCATGCAGCTGGGGACCAGGAGGGAGGCAGGTCTGCTCGGACTGGAGGCAGGCCTTGGAAAGCTGGGATTGTTTCTTGAGCAACCCAGTCTGAAGCCTGTTGAAGTCAACAGGGGACTATGGTCAGCTCAATCAATCATTCTGCCTCAAAACCACTTCTGAGATCAGGGCTGTGGGGGAGCTGATGTTTTGACACAGACTTGTCACTAATTTGAATAAACAAATTGTGCCTCATGGCTTTGTCCTCCAATTGCTGCCAGTGCCACCTTATTGAAGGAAAACTGAGATATTTAATGTTGCAAAGCAAGCTACCTATTTTCATAGTCTGTCTGCTAGGAGCGTGCAGACAGAAAATGGGATTGGGGGGGGGATTTGACTAGGAATTGAGACCTGGCAGTCTATTGCTTTCTGAATCTATTGCATGAGGCTGGCTTTGTGTGTTGCTGTTGTGATGCTGGTCTTTCTCTTGTTCCCCTTCCTCCTATTGATTTTATTATTTCTGATTTCTGCTCTTTTGCTGCTCTGAACTTTTACCATTCTGTACTCCAGTGAGTTCAGTCCAAGCTGGAGATTAATTTGACAGTAGAGCTCAACTCATGGACCTGGAGGAGCGGCAAGGTTGTTATTGTTTGTCTTCTGCTTGGCTTTTTGCAGAGTAATGAGAAGGGGACCATGACTGTAGGGTCTGCCCTACAGTAGCACACCTGTGGTCTGCTGAGCCCCCGCCGTGGTCCTTGGGCTTTGGGGAAGGGGAGAGGGAATTTGGTGGCTGTTCTCTAACTTGACTTAGGTACAAAGGAGACAACAGCTTCTTTTAGCCACATAGACTGAAGTGCTTTGCTGAAATAATTTCCATTACCTCTTATCTGCCTCAAAGGAACACTTAAAGAATCAACCTGCCCATAGCGGGTAACCTGATGAGTCTAATTTGGTAGTATGAAAACACAGCCACTTGGAGGTTTCTGTTCCGTGGTCTGGCTAATTAGATACGCTTCCCCTGCTAGCTTTTGCCCGCTGTGCGGTGTTGCGTGTGTTCAAACACCCTTTCAAGAGCAGGAGGTGTCTATATGTATGCATTTTGGCTAACACGTTTGTGGAGGTAGGAGTTGATATTATTAGTTGTCAACCCAACAGAAAATAGGATGTGCCATCTCCAGCTGTAAGGGCAGCATCTATCTCGCTGGTTCCCCAGTCTTCAACAGCCCAAAACCAACAGTGTGCGGGGGTAGCATTGCAGTTTGCTTTTTTCTTTTGGCTTGCAGTTTTATTTATTTTGGTAGCCTGTGTTTGCAGGCAACAGTGGAGAAGTTTGAGAGGGAGGAAGGATAATGTTCTCCAAGGGGAGCAGGGGCTGGGAGCCACTTGCTGTGGGTGGTAGGAGATCATGGTGGCAGAGTGAGGATGTGAGAGTGGCAGGGCTCCAGGGCTTGCGCCTGGGCAGCGAACACACAGCAGCTCTGGGTCACTGCCACTTCCAATCAGTAGACAGAGGGGATGATAGCATCCCATCCAGGGGAGATGAGGAGATTTACACTTGAGGGGACCACTCTGGAAGGGTAGCCGTAACTGCACAGCCGTTCCCTCTAACCCTCCCAGCAGTTACAGCTGTCAGCATGTGTTGTGTACGGCGTAGAGATGGAACTGACTGAACAGTTTGTGTGTGTCTGGATGCAGCGTGGGCTGAATGAGAGCTGGCCATGCACTGGGTACAGCTTGCAGGTCTGGGCATCTAAGTAACACTTCCATGCTCGGGGCTGACACTTTGGTGCCTTTCCACCAGCACTCAATTGCTTTTCAAAATAGACTTAATTAGAGGCTTGCTTGTGGAAAAAGATGGACCAGTTTTTCTTACGAGATGACAAAGCTGCTGATTTCCCTCCCGGATGGAAAATGTTCTCTGTGGCTCTATGCTAGAGGGACCTCAGAGCACCAAGGAAAGTTTAATCCCCCACCAACAGATTGTGTTGTGTCCACTTATGGATGCCAACAATGTGTGTTCTGTCTGCACACACATCTTCTAGTGCAAATGTCAGCTGTGGGGAAGAGGCACAGAAATTCAACAGGATCTGGCTGAGGTTTTCACCTAGGCAGAAAATAAATTGGCTGCTGTTGCTATTCTCTTGTCTAAATTGACAGTACCTGGAATAGGGCCAGCTTTCTTTTCTTTCTCTGGGAGACACCTATTGCTTCTCTAGGGAAATCTCTGAGGGGACCTGGGGAGCAAGATTGGTTTGTGACTGTAGTAACCAGCGGGATGTTGCAAAGGTTAATTGCATCCAGCTGATGTGCTACTGAAAAGCAGCATTTTGGGATGAAAAAATACTGCAAAACTGAATCCCTGGTGTTGCAATAGCCTCTGCCCTAGATGTGCACGTGTTCCCGCCTCTCCCTCTCTGTAGGGGTAAGCGGGCACATCATTTAGGTGCCTCAGCAGCAGTTCACAGCAACAGTCGTGTACATCTTCGTACCCAAGCTCTCCTACGGTTAAGCATTCATACACTGATGAGCCCAAGAATATTACCAGTTGTGCCTCTAATGGCCAAGCACATATTGCAAATTTTTGCTTAAATGAAATCTGATGTGTTCAAAAGCTGCACAAATCTCTTAAAGAAAATGAGATCTTAGCAGGAAGTCTAAAACCAAACAGAAGGCTCTTTATTGACCACTGGATGCTGTTTTCGTAAGGATGCTGCAGGTGGCTATTTCTGTGTAGTGAAACATGTAGGGTTGGTCCATGTCTGTTTTTTCAGACAGTTAAGAAACCAATGAAGTTAAATTGATAAAACTGTCTAATGTGATTACAGCAAGATGAGGATAAATATGTTTTCATTAGATCTTGTTTTGAAGTAGGAGATTGTAATTTTCTGATGGAAAACTGAGATGACAGGGAGTATTGGTATCTGAAGTGCCTTTTGTAAGAATGACCTGCTCTGTCTTTTTGACATCGAACGTATGTATGCAGAAAGAGAGCACTGGTTTGGTTTTTTCTACTGCAGCATAAACTGAAAGCTCCATTTTCAGTCTTAAATTTTCTATCAAGGAATTTCATGAGGGAGGGGAAAAAAGCCTTTGATAAAAATGCTTGAACGTGTTGTTTATAGTGGGGCTTGTGTGCAAAACCTGGACTTGAGTTGAGATCACAGTTATGTGCAAGAATCTTCTGCTTAGTGACTTCTGTGACTCCAGGTATAGCCTGCAGATTCCAGCTGCAGAAGATAAGCTGTATAGTGCTGTACTGGTCTGGGAGGTGCTCAAGCAGGAGGGGAGGATTAAGTCCACTAGTGAGGCCACTTCTGGCTACAGGCTCATGCATTTGGAGTATCCCAAGTCACATACTGTTATGGTAGGTTTTTTAGTTTCAGTGGAAGCTCCTGAGTTGTGGCACGTGCAGGACAAGCCACATGCTAAGATCTGATATTCCTGTCTTTGAGATTTCAGATTCTGGGGAGACAGGAGCTATGTCTTGGGATAACTCCAGTCCTTGACCACCCTGGAACAAGGAGTCTGAGTTGTAAAGACGGTTTCCTCTAGTGCAGATGGTGGTCTTGCCATCGGTACTTGATAGAAGATCCAGAACTTGCCCCTTTTGGTGCCAGATGTACCTGCCTTGTCTCTTCTAGGGAGAGGGCTGAAAGCTGATGCTCAGCTCCAGTCTGCTTTCTTTGCCTCCTGGTTTTGATCTCGCTGTTGGTTATGAAATGATTCACAAGGACTTCCTACTATCCCTGGGACGTTAATTAAAAGATTTCTAGCCTTAGAAATTCCTTTGCACTGTTTGTCTTCTGCAAGAAGCTACAAAGCAGATTGGTGTTTATGCTATTAATCCCCTGGTATCTCCAGGAGACCAGTACTGGCTGGAGCCACACACAGATAGATTTTTCCTGGTGGTGAGGAAGAGAGAGAAAAGCAATGTCTGATGCTCCCTGGTCAGGAGATGAGATCTGGAAGGCCGTGGTTAGAAAAGCACCAAGGAGGACAGGAGATGGACCAGATCCCGTCATAGCAAAGATGATGTGCCATCAAATAAGTAATGCTGATGGAAAATGTAGCAAATGACTAATGTTGCAGCCAGAGTAATTGTTTGGAGGACTGGCATTTCTAGTAGGAAAAGATTTAGAGTGAGCTTTCAATAAACAAAGGAGAAATTGGCCCTGAAGTTCAGGACCAAGATTTGGCAGCTGAGATTGAAAAAAGGGGGGTTGTTTTATGTATTTTAAGAAAAGCAAATAATTTTTCAAACTGCATTTCACTTAGTTGAATATCAACAAGAAGGGCTGGACCAAAAACCTTTTTTCCATAGAACAAACAGAACAAGCATCACCTCTCCTAGGCTGCTCATGGCAACCAGCCCTGGCCATCAGACTGTGCCCTGCAGAGCTAAAGGGGACCGTCCGCATCCCTGCAGATGTAATCCTGTATAATTACAATTTCAAACCTCCTTTTTGTGCTGTTACAAACATCAACTAATTCACTCCTTGGGCAATCTCTGATGTAACTGCTGGTGTAAGACTGCTTATGCAAGGTTTTCTGGAGTTTGCTGTGTGCGTGGTGGCAGCAACGGCAGCTTTTCTGAGCGCTGGATGCTTCCCTGCGAGCTGGGATTAGTTCATTACCTTCACGGATGTTGGGTAGCCAGGGCAAGGTAGAAATCTCTTTGTGATGGGCTGCCTTTGTTGTAGTCTGTAACTGGGATTTGAGGCTGTCTAGAAGAGCATGTTTGTGTAAACTAACGATCCCATTTTCTTTCTCCCTTTATCCATCTCCTGATCTTTCTGCTCTCTTCTCCAGCAGTACCTTTTCCACCGGGTTAAATCAAAGTGCAAAGCTCTGGTTATCTGAGGGAGTTAGTGACCCTCAGGATACTTAAGACCATGGTAAATGGGATGCCATCAAACATCAGCTTTTGACCTGTCTTCTTTGAGGATTCTACCCATTATGAGTGCAGCTGGGTTCATTATGAGTGCAGAAGAAGGGGTTCGTTAACGGGAGCAGAGAAAAGGCAAGCCGTGTTCCAATAAGCTGCCATTTGGAGCTTTTATAAAGGTCTGTGGAGCTGCTTGTGGCTTCCAGATGGGCAGGGGTCACTCTTTCCTTCCTAATTTCTCCCCAGATTTGTCCGGTCACGATCAAGACTGCAGCTTAGTGTTGAGGATGTGGGTCTGGATGTGAACCCTCGGGTCCAGGTCCCAGCTGTACCTCAGGCTTGTGCTGGGACCGGACTGGGAATGGGGCTGTGTTCTCCCAGCCTTCCAAAGACCAAAGCTGTTGGGTGCCTGATACCCAAGAGCTCAGGGGGCACCTTGCGTATGCAGAAGCTGGCAGGACAAGAGGGGAAGCAGATGGATGGTTTCCATTCAAGGCACACTCTCTCTGCACCCTTTGTCCCTTTCTGCCCGCAGCAGGAAGGACAGCGTTCCCCGTGCAGCGGAGCTGGCAGGGTGCCTGTCCCCCTCTGCCTTTGGCAGCCCACGGGTTAGGAGTGTGTCCTGGGGACCCACGAGCATGGAGCTGAGCTCTGGGCTGCTGACGCTCTGATTAATGCTGCAGCAGGGCTTGTTATGCTGGAGAGGAACCTTTACTCCAGAGACATTAAATATTAATAGCAGCAATAAAGACACAGATAAACAAGAGCGAGTTATAAACTGTTCATTTTGAGGGCATCAGTGTTAACTCTGGCAAACCTGTGTTACAGGTTACAGGAACATTGACCAAAGGCTGGTGCTGCATTTAAATCCCTGGTTTTCCCCCTGTTCTTAGAGTTCCTGACTGTTTGCCCAGCTCTGCCCTGCAGAAAAAAACCTTCCTGCCCACAGTCAGACCCCCGCTGCAAAGTGGCAAGGCCTTTAACCTGACACCAATGCTCTCGCTTGGTCTGAGCTTCCCCAGCGGCTGCCATCCGTGCATTGTGTTTCCACATTCTACTTACTACCAGTGTGGTCTGTTCAGGAGTTCTGCAAGTTCCTAGGTAGCTGAAAACCTACCTTCAAAAATCAAACAAGTATCTTTAGCTTTGTATCTTGCTAGGTCATTATAAACTGGATCCTCTCAGTGCATTAGGATAGGGAGGACAGCCAGGCGCTGCTGGAGACGGCATGGATGCTTTGGTAGGATGAGACTCGCTGTGGGCTGGTCTCAGCTGGTGCTGAGAAGGGCTGTGTTGCTGGAGCTGTAGACGTTCAGTTCTCTCGATGGGGCACCTATATCCAAGTGCCCTTGCAACATAGACTGCGTTATCTGTTTGAAAATCCTCCCGATGCATGGTGGTAGTTTACAAATGGGACAGGGTTTTGCATGTTCAAAACTTACCACTTAATGGCAGAAATGTCTAAGGCTTTGGTGACAATGTTAGCTGTGTGGGCTGGGCAGTCCTCACAACTCCAGGAGCTGGGCATATAGGAGAAACACTAAATATTTCCAGTGCAAATTGAGAATCAGTAACAAGCATTGTGTTTACTACTTAGATTAACTAGCTTTCAGATGAAAAAGGATAGTAAACCCATATTTTAGTAATGCAAAGTATTATTGACTGAATGCAAAGTGCGATCATTTATAGCACGTCGTGTCAATTTTTCTACTGTAAATTGTAATGGATTTTTCTTCCCAAGAGGTGGGAACAGGGGAGACTGTTGCTGGCTGACGTGTCACACTGAAAGCAGCTGCATTTTGGTGTTTCATATGTTTTTTTGGGTGCACTTTTGGCTGCACCCAAAAATTTAGGGAGGACCACCAGGACTGAAATATATAGTGAGATCAGAGGTGCATGAGCTTTTGGACCAGTGTGACAGGCTTCAAGATGCCTCTTTGAACAAGCAGATCTAGAAACTTCTTGTTGAAGAATGCGAGGCTGGAAGGAGAGTTCCAGCTCCTCCTGCAAAGTAAGATGACGAAGCACTAATTGTGTGAAACCGCCTGGGCAATGACGTGATTGTCTCACTAGGTGACTTGGGAAAATCCAGTGAAGCAGAACCGTGGAGCTGACCAGCTGTTGGCACACGGAGCAAAAATAATAATAATTAATGTGAAAGAAAACAAAACCCAACCAATGGCTGTGGAGGGAAAAGAGCAATAAAATGAGCATTGCTCTGCCATCCAAGAGCTGACCAGTGGGGTTTAAAATCCCCCTCTCAATAATGTATGCAGCAGCAAGGAAAGTAAGACTGGGAATCTAAAGGTTTAATATTAGGAAAAAATCAGGCAAATAAATCTTTGTTTAAAAATTTGCTCCCCTTGTAAGTGAATTATATTAAGTTTCTTTTTTTAAATGCCATTGGGACGAATGCAGAATTTAATCATTGGATTTTTAGCATGGCCAGACTCAATATATTGAGGTGGTATTTGTACAGACCTTTTCAAGCATT
Organism: Ardeotis arabs; assembly: GCA_011801015.1. NCBI lineage: Eukaryota > Metazoa > Chordata > Aves > Otidiformes > Otididae > Ardeotis > Ardeotis arabs. Next base: position 16,671 of record JAAGAY010012568.1, read on the forward strand.
AACAGATGGTGAAGAGAAGATACTGAGTTTTTTGGTTCAAGATCTAATTAGTCCTTATACACGCATTCCTTATACCACTCAACTGGGTGTCACCGCATGTGAAAGCCCTGGAGAGATTGCTACGCTGTCCTGGAGAATAAATTAATGATACTAGTTACCTACCTGGGCAGTCTATACAGTAAGTGGCTATAAGCACATTGCTAATCAAACCATGCTTAAAACTAACATGCAGAATTCTGTCATAATAGATTATCTGTCTTCAAAGCCTGTATCTTTCTTTTATTGACCTTGGTATTTACACAGAATATGAAGGATACTTTCTAGCCCTTTTTACACATGGTTGATAATCCGTATTGATGAATCTTACCCTAGGTGTCTAGTATTTTTATAAAAGCTTCAGTAATTAGCTCTGTAAAGGAATACTTCATCTTCTGTTTGATGGATGTAGTAGCTGGTGTGAAGTAGAGTCACTCTGCATGCTCAGCCCTTGCTGAAGACAGCTTTGACCATTGGAACAAACTATCAAAAAGCCTATGTAGTCTCCGTCTTTCCATGTCCTCAGATCAAGAGTTGGTTCCTTTCTGGAAGGTTTGTCTTAGTGGATTGTGGGATGTTGGGTTTCCTGTGCATACAATGTGACCAGATGATGGGATGTGTGATAGATTGCTGCTTCTGGCCACCTACATCTTGTCATAATATGTAAACCCAAGAGCTGTGACTCTCAGGACTCCCGTACTTGGTCAGACTATAGCAACAACTCTTTTCTCATCAGATAGACATGCTCACTGTTTGCATGGTTGGTTAAAGGTGTGCCGTTAATTGCTGATGGTTCAGTCATGTTGCTTGCAACTGGAGAAAGATAGGTTGCATTAGGTGATGGTAAGGCACAGTTGGGAGGCAGTGACCTCCCCAGATTCATGCACTGCTTGTGGCCCTGATTGTGTGGCAACAGATCCAGTTGTCTGACATGTGGCCATCCTTCCTGCCTGAGCTGTTCTTAGCCCCTGGCAGCTTCCTCCGTGTTTCCGTGCACGGCGTTGCAGCTTGTGGAGCCCCACTTTACGACTGATGGAGAGTGATAAGTGTTCTACAGAACTGGATGGCATACTTAGAAAATTACCCTCGTCACTTATATTTATGTTATTAATTCACTCTTCTGTGATAATTGGCGATTGTACAAGGCCCCTGTCGTCTTTTCTGGTTAGAACACTTGAATGTAGTTTGTCTTAACATGATTTATGGCAGTGGCACTTTAAAGGTAATTGAGATTGCTGCAGCAGTTTCTTGAAGAAATTCTGAAGGATATTTTGGGTGGTGGTGGGGAATGAAGGGTACAAGCAGGCTATAGTTAAATATCTGATTCATTTTTTCCTTGCTACCTGCGATGCTGGCAGAAGCACCTGGAAGTCACCTGTGCAGAAACGCCTGCCTCCGCCCCAGAGAGAGACATAACCACCTCCTCCTGCACAGTATAAAACTTCCTGTCTTTTCTCAAATGAGACAGCTTAAAAGGGTGAAGAAAAATGTGGAGCAAAGTGTTTGGCTAATGCTTGCTTTCAGTGCACCAAAGCTTGCTATCGTTTTTTCTTCCAGGATGGCTTTTGGGGGCATGATTGGGAGATGGATGGAGCTATTGTGAACATAGTGATGGGAGTTCAGCAGTGTGGAGTCAGACAGAGAGGGCTGTGAAGCTCTTGGAAGCGTATTTCAGCCAAGATCCTACATAGGCAACAGATGTTGTACTGGTTTAATGGCTGATTTTTATAAATCCATTTCACCCTTGTTTGAATCTGTTGGTATATTGCTGCTGTTTATAGCCACTGTGGTAACACGTGAATAGCCCCATTTACTGTTAGGTGCTGTACAACAGAAGTTCTTATTGTCAGATGGTGAGGCACCAACATAAACCAACCCAGTTAGATGAGGTAGAGCATTCACACTAGCTCATGGCTTGAGCTGTTCCTTTTGACTCCAGCCGCTACAGCGGAGTTATACGGACAGAGCTGTCTGCCCATGGAGCTGAAGAAGTCATTGACATTTCCAGGCTCCCTCAAGAGCTCTGGTGTGACCTTTCTGTGTACTTGGTGTTAGCTGGCTAAAGTTATTTGTGCTTTAGTTTACTTTTCTAGGAGCTTAATCTACCCAAGGTTTTCTATTTGGAGCTCAGCTATTGATACCCCCTGCATCGTGTCCGCCCAAGCAGGGCTGAGCTATTGCTGCCACTTGGGTGCCCCATGCTGCCAGGGAGCTGTGGAGGCCGGGGTCTGCTCTGCTCTGCCTCAGGAAGGTGAGGGATAGCTGCTCTGGCTTCTGTGCTGGCCGTGCCCAGGGCAGCCCGCTCCCTCTTCTTCCTCCTGTGAGGTTGATGGTGATGCCACTGAGCAATAAATTGCACAGGGTTTTTTGTTTGGTTTGGTTGGTTTGTTTGTTTTTTATGGCCTGGAGGACTCAAAGGAGAAAAAGTCCAGAGTGAAAATTTGTAAACTGAGGAAATTGATGAAAAAATGGATGTTTTGTGATCAAACCACATAAAATTGAGGGAGTGGAACAAGGAGAAAGCTGAGCTAGAAAAACCTCCATTCTTCTCCTGCTTTCCCTCTCAGGGATCAAAGTCAGGAAGACTCCATCGGCCAGCAGAGCAGGCTTTTTAAAAATCATGGTGTGAATGTTGCACACTTGCAGTAAAAACAAGAGCATTAATGATAGCCATGCCTGCAGTCTGAATTATTGTAGTACCATTTGTCTTGGTTATTGCAAAATATAACCTGGTGCATAGCTTTGCTGAAGGCACTGTAAAGTTTGTGTGAAAAGAGCTGGACACAAAAGAGAAAAGGGTTTTACAAAAAAATAACTAAATCTGCCCTGGCCGAGAAGGGAGGCATGCGGGACAGAGGCTGCAGTTGTCAGATCTGTAGCAATGCTGACGCTTTTCCTTCTTCCACAGCTCCTCCTCCACGTAGCTGAAATAATTGGTCTCTGCCCGCCTGGAGGTAGCGGTCCCCTCTGCCCTTCCAGGCTGAGCTGCATCCCTGCACGCTCTGAGCCGCTGGCAAACAGCGTCCTCCATGCATCCAGCTTGTAGAGCGTGGGGGAAGTGGCAGTGCTGCCTCTCTCCTTGAACGGGTCCCTGTGCTCATCCTGGGCCCCCCAGATGCGTGCCCAAAGCAAGTTGCTGTCACCCAGCGTCTTGGACCACTGTCTAGTGGTGCACAGAGCAGATGTGGACCTGGACAGTGGAGGAAGCCAGGCGTGTGCAGGACCAGCAGGCTTTGTGCCATGTCTTTAGTGCTGGCTGATGGGATTAATCCATGTTTTCCATGGGCTTCTGTGAGCAGCCTGTGAACCTCTGCCCTGCTGACATCCCCTTTGACAACCTTCCTTTCTCGCCCTCCTCATCCCAGGATCTGAGGGGCTTCTGGCAGCTGGAGGTCCTGCTGGAGCCGTACTGAGAGGCAGCAGGCGAGGTGTGGAGGAGGAGGGGACCGAGAGGCGGGGCTAAGCCTTGGCATCTGCACATGGCCTTGTTCAGTCCCTGATGCCAAGAAGCAGGGTCACTGCTGCCCAGCCTCCCTCGCCATGATGTTTGCGGGGTTGACTGTGCCGTGCCTGGGGGGTGAGAGGGAGGAGCAGGTTTTCAATGAGGGCATCAGCGAGATGGAGGAGCTGGAAGCCCCGGCCATCCTCCCTGCTTTGCTTTGCAGCAGGCCAGGGAGCAGTGAGCGCTATCGGAAAGCTGCCTGCAAACGGGCTGTTACGGTGCCAGGGCCCAGAGCATATGGAGGAGCAGTCGAGGGCTATCCAGCAGCAGAGGCAGAGGAAATTAAAAATGTGTGGCATGCAGTCAGGGAGCAATGGCTTTGGCATGGGGTACAGCCAGGCCCGTACCAATGCCTCCTGATCTCCTGTACCGAAGCAGTGCCTCTGGGGCCGTGCCAGCCTTGGTGCCTCTGCATGGGACGCAGGGAGGTGACGCCATGGGATCGTCGCGCTGGCACACAGGCTAGCCCTCCTACTTGGCTGGCAGCCACGCAGGGGGTTGCTCTGCTTTGTGCTGGGGTTTTGCCCTGTCTGAGGGGATGGCGAGCTGGCACCTTGAGCCATCTGAATGTCCAGCCTCCTGCTGCTCATTTGTTAGTTGCTGGTGAGCTGCCCAAAACTCCTGTCCTGCGGGAAGGCAGACGGCCTGTCCACATCTTTCTGAGCTGTTTGGTGAGCAGTGCTGTGCTCTTGCACCTCGAGGGGACTGCATTTCCCCAGCACCTTTTTTTTTTTTTTTTTTTTTTTTTTTTTTTTTTTTTTTTTTTTTTAATTATGTTTTTTAGCCCAGCTCTAAGGCACACGTTGAGCTCCAGAACTGTAGGGTAGACCACTGGTAGACCTGTTGTGATGGGGTTATTTTAAATGGGAGATAACTTCCTTCTTTGGAGTGTTCTTTTTGAAAGTGGTGTACAGAAAGTTCCTGCACAAAAGCATGGTTTGATTGATGTGGAATGAGAGTCAACCTTTGCTGCTGAGTTCGTGCATCTTGTTCTGCCTCCAGTGGAAACCAGAGGCAGCATACACAGTTCTCCCCTGTTGCCCACCACATTTATTTGTAGTTAATAACGCTGTGTGCTCATCTTTGGATCTATCTCAGGCTGAAACCAGGCTATAGATTTTGCAGTACTTTGTAATGGGAAGCCTCAAATGAAATTAAATGTATTTATTTCAGGCATCTGTGTAGACTGACTACCTGGTAGCAGAGATGAAGGAGGAGATGTCATTTACTTTTTGCTTTAAAGAACGAGTAATAAAAGAGACTTTAGGTGGTTACTCACATGGTAGCCTCAGAGTTGTTCGCTATGCAGCGGCATGGTATGTTGTATAATGTATATATTACCTTTTCTGCTTCAGCCATAGTTTTGTGGATCTGTTCTCTGCATTAGGTCTTCTGACACAGGAGAGGGCAAGGTGTGAATTGACAGTGTCTGTGCTCTTACAGGAAGGTTGTTCATTCCCACACAGGGGCACACACTTGGCATTACCCGAGTCCCACTTAACCGCCAGGGGTGCACCTGATGCGCTGGCTTCTCCAGACAGAGCAGGATGCAGGCGAGGACCGGGTGCTGTTTGTACACAGAAAACCTCAGCGCCGCTGTAGGGTCCCTTTTCGCTGGCATCTTGGCCTGTGTTAGATGGCTCAGCTGACCGGGCTTCTGGGAAAAATCATGGGTTTAAGTTCTGCCTGCCTGCCTGCCTCTCCATCTCTGCTTTCGAGGGTTGTTTTTAATGGAAGCCAGGGTGGCTTTTGACAGTGAGAAAAAGATTTCAGTGGTGTCAACAGTGGATGTGAGGATAAGGGCAGCATTAATCCTCTAGTGACAGCGTCTCCATGTGTTAGTCCCACATAAGTCTTAACGTGTGTGTAAGCCTGAGGCCGCTTCCCTAGTGAAGTCCTAGTGTCAGCACCATCCTGTGGCTGCTTGGGATTCAGAGGTGGAAATCTGGTCCAGGTGAAGTACAGAGTGGCGTCCGTAATTGCACCTATAAGGAAAATATTTTCCTTTCATCATTGCTGGACTAATTATATTTGTCTATTGTAGTCCTACTCCAGAAATCAATAAAGAATGGAGCTTTGTTGGGCTGTGCTTGAGAGAAGGTGTATTTCTACAAAGTCTTCCCTTGGCCCTGCAGCAAATGATGGTAATAACAAATCTATATTTCCGCACGTCTTGTTTTCTGTTATCTGGATCTCTTTAGTGAGATAGCATAGGGAGGAAGAAATGTAGTGTTCTCTCTTTTTTCTTCTGTCTATGTGTTTTCATATTTTTAAATTAACCTTATTGACTCAAGTATTGCAATGACTGCTGTCCTAGCTTCTGGATGCCAGATTGTGCGGGAGGGTGAGAGGCTGCCCGAGCCTCATGGCGCGAGCAGAGCCGTAGTGGCAGCTAGCAGTGCTCTGCTGTGGCTGATGCCTCTTCCGTGGGTGGGTTTTTGCATCCGTGGCCACCAGTCAGCTTAGTGCATTTTTGTTTATGGGGGCAAAGTCTGTTCACTGCCATCGAGTGGACGAGAAGCTCAACATGAGCCAGCAATGCGCCCTTGCAGCCCAGAAGGCCAACCGCATCCTGGGCTGCATCAAGAGGAGCGTGGCCAGCAGGTCGAGGGAGGTGATTCTCCCCCTCTACTCTGCCCTGGTGAGACCCCACCTGGAGTACTGTGTCCAGTTCTGGAGCCCCCAACATAAGAAGGACATGGACCAGCTGGAGAAGGTCCAGAGGAGGGCCACAAAGATGATAAGAGGGATGGAGCACCTCTCCTATGAAGAAAGGCTGAGAGAGTTGGGGCTGTTCAGCCTGGAGAAGAGGAGGCTCCGGGGAGACCTGACAGCGGTCTTCCAGTACCTCAAGGGGGCCTACAAGAAAGATGGGGAGAGGCTGTTCAGTAGGGCCTGTTGTGATAGGACGAGGGGTAATGGTTTAAAAATAGAGGGGGGTAGATTTAGATTGGACATTAGGAAAAAATTTTTCACCATGAGAGTTGTAGATCACTGGAACAGGTTGCCCAGAGAGGTGGTGGATGCCCCATCCCTGGAAACATTCAAGGCCAGGCTGGATGGGGCTCTGAGCGACCTGATCTAGTGGGGGATGTCCCTGCTTCTTGCAGGGGGGTTGGACTAGATGACCTTTGAAGATCCCTTCCAACCCTAACCATTCTATGATTCTATGATCATGAAGATTTTTGCCCCTTTATAATCAAAACACCCAATGAGGTTGTTACTGGGTGCGAGCGGCTGGCTGTGTCTTTGCTTCCTGGGGACAGTGCTGAGCCATGCTGTCAGGGGGGCGACCCGTTGACCCCACTGGGCTCTTGGAGCAGGCATGTAGTGGATGAACCTGGGAGGGACCATGGATCACCCTGTGCTGTCCCCTGTGCCTGGGAATTGCCTCCCTGTGTCCCTGGCCCATGAGAGCACTTTCTTATGTTTCTGTCACCAGTGTAGGTTTGTCTCTCGCGAACTTTTACCTGTCCCCACTGCAGAGCTGAAGCTGTACTGAAGCTTTGTAAGGCATGTGATTCCTTTTTCTCCATTTAAGTAAGCAATATATATTCAAGACTAAAATTAAAGATACGCAGGAAATGAAATTGCTAGCATTGCTTCTGCTTGGTGGGGAAACTATTTCCGTCCCTGCAAATGGAGGAAGGGGTCCTGCTCTCAGCTCTGGAGGATCTGAGGCACAGAACTAGCAGCAGACACAAAAATAAGCGAGGAGGAGAAAGGATAACTAAACAAGGCCAGGGAAAGCCTCTGAAGGTGCTTGCATATTGGCTGTGTTCAGACTGTGCTCCATTCCCCAGGATTTTCCTAACATCTGGAACAGTCGGACACACGCCCAGCCCCAGATGTAAGATTATCACCAGGAAGACTGCCGGGAAAGCCCCCACCACCTAGCCAAAGGCTCTGCATGGCTGATGGATTAACTGCAGCAAGGGATAAACCTCCTCAAAAGCCTTCCAGAGGAGCAGCTCATACTACTGTGGGCCCATGTAAGCTGACAGGCTCTTAATAGAGGGGTATCCCTGCCATTCCCCTGATATCGAGTCGATGTGCTTCAGCTGCCAGAAGGGCCAGGGCACAGAGGGAAGAGGTGAAACCCGGAACAGGCTACGAGTCCTCCAGCCTCTCCACGGGAGAGCGGTGGCTTTTCTTGGCTTCCCCTGCAGACTGACTGCTGGGGCCCTGGCAAATCTGTGCCAGAGCCGTGCAACTCTCTGCCTTTGTCTCATGGGGTGGGAAGAATTAAGAACATCAGGTTAAATAATTTTTTTTGGAAAGGAAAATCCTAAGAGTGAATGAGCTCAGAAACTTAAAGGCAAGGATTCAAGTTTCTATTGCTGTTGATTAAATTAATATGAAATACAAAGAGTGGGGATGGGAGGGAGTTCTGGAGTGATTTCAGGATTATCTCTAAAGGAAGCCCACTGCAATAGCCTGAAGACAACATGGAGATGAGCAAGCTCTGTGAGGTCTATATGTGAGGAAAACTGGCAGCTTTCTGGCCAGCTACTGAAAAATCACCTCAGGCAGCTGCTGCTGCATTAGAAAGAAAAAGTAAGGAAGGACTCTGAAATACCTGCTGGCTGCAGCCTGTCTTGGGGGTGGTCAGGCTGATGCTTCAGAACCCTGCCTTTGCTCATCTTGGAAAAACTCCCATCCCTGGGTTCATCACCCAGCTGGGCCCCCATCACGCAGCTGTATCTGGCCCACAGCAGGTCCCCGGGGCACTGCAGGAACCCCTCATCCCAAGGGAGAGCTGTGGGTGCCCGCAGACATCCTAGTCTCATGAAGAGTGGGTAAACCCTTGGCAGTGGCTGGGACAGTTGCTTTATAGGTGCAAACCATCAGAGCACAGCACTGGGAAATGTAGAAGAGCTTTATGGTTTTTTTTCATGGAAACTATGTTCATGTGACAGTTTTAAAGAAAATAAAGAAATAGTGCTGGAAGTGAGAAAAAGCACATATATAATTTCTCAGTTACTGCTCCCATAGCTTTTTTGATTTGACTCTTTTCCCTCTGATGTGTGAAATCTGAATCTGAATCCAGGCTTTCTCTGCTCCCTCCCTGTTGACCTCGTCAGAAACACTGAATGCAAGAGAAAAAAAAGAACAATAAATTGCTTTATGTAACTCCAGACAGGAAAACCCTACATTTACCCTCACAGGCAGTCTTTCCCATCTGTTACCTCGCTGTGCTTCCTCTGGGTTACCTCAATAAGAAAACTTAATTGAGGCAATGTCATGTCAGGAGAGAATGATACATCCATTTTCACAGGCTCGCTTTTGTAACCTGTTTCACTCCTAGCAGAACTACACTGGGCTTCTCATCTTGCAAGATTTTCCCTGTCATCTTTCTAATAATAAACTCCTTTCATAATATTTTTCATTCACACACAAACGTTGTTGTGTTGTTACTTCTTTTGGTTTTAATAGCTGTGTTGCGGTGACTGTCCTGTGCATAGTCACATGTGTTTAATGCATAGACGCGTAATGAGGGAAAATTTCTGCTGCTCACAGGTTGCACTAGATATAAAGGGTGTGAGAACAGAAGGATTAATCCCTCTGCTTTTTCAGGCAGGGAGATGACATGAGGAGACGAATAGGAGGTTTTTAAAAGTAGCTAGAGAATTAACGGGCTGTGAGCATTCCCTTCCTGTCATTATAACCTGAGGTGGGGAGCTGGTGTGCAGTCAGAAGTTATGGCTGAGCCGGTCCCACGTGCATTCTGCTCACTTGATGGCTGGGGCTGGACCTTTGTGGGTTTTAAGCGCCTTTGTAGCACAGGAAGCATAGCTATTCATTTAGCTGCCTTAAAGGCTCCCGTTTGCTCTCGCCCTTTTCAAGGGCTGCATCACCTAGGGAAGAGCAGTATGGACAGGCAGCCAGGAGCTCATCAATCTGTCTTGTGCCTCCTGCCTTTAAAAAACACTAGGTTTTTTTTAGAACTAGCAGACTTGCCTGAAGAACAAATCGGAGATGGTGGTGGCATGCAGATGAAACCCTACTGGCTCCTCAGTGCTTGCAGGCTCATGATGAGGAGCAGAAAATGGGCGGGGGTGGGGTTATGGTTTTGGCCAGGGTTCCCTCCACACCTTGCCCTGTCACCTCCAGAGAGCCCTGGCCATCCCTTTGCAGCCGGGAGGGCGGGGAGGGCCAGGGAGCCAGGCCGTGCCCAGTCCAGGACCTCCCTGGGGCATCCTCCTGTGCCGAGAGACTTCTTAAACTGCTGTTCAGTGAGGAGTCTGTTCATGTCACTCTCACCCCTTTTCAGAGTCAATATTAATAAATGGCAGTTGAGTGAGTGGGGGAGCTGTGTTTATCCCATGGATGCCAGGCAGACAATGAACCTCATCTTGCCCAGATGGCCCAGGCTCTCCTCCAAGCAGATAAACAGGGCTGATGCCATTGAAACAGGCCCAAACACACAGTGTTACAGTGATAGTATGGTAATTACAGTGCCTCCAGTGACCATCTGGACACACAAACTGATTTTCTATTTGGATAATAAAACCTCTCCTATGTCTCCAATATTAGCCATGTATGGGGACGCTAATTGATTTAATTGAAGCTCTCAATGTTGAGCCATGGATATTGCCAACCTTTTCGTCTAGGTACGTGGTGGATTTTAATGTCTGTTTGAGGGGAGGAAAATGGAGGTGTACCTACTCTACTCTTGAGATAGTTGCAAAAGGAAGCTCTGTTGGAGGTCTCAGAGTCTGGGACTCGCAAGGTCCTTCACCAGAGTGAGGGGAGATAGTGTGGCTGCTTCTGAGCTCCCCTAAGCGAAGGGATAGAACCTTGGTAGGGCTAGAGTCTCTTTAGCCTGGTGTTTGATTTTAAACAAAAGTAGTCTTTCCATTGTTTGTTTATACATGTGCACACAAACACCTATTGGATTTTGGTTATATAAAAAATAAAGTAATGGCCAAGTGATTAATATCCTTTACTTGGTACTGTAGTAGCATCCCACAGCTCTGGTCACAGACCACATACAAAATCCTGCACAAATACCAAAACACAAAAGAAAATGTGCATTTAGAGGCTTCCAGTGTACTGAGAGCCTTCGCTATGCCTTGAAAAAACTGTTTACTGGGCTTGTTTTCACAGACACGTTAATTTTTTTGCATGGTTTGAAAATTGCCAGTTTTGGCCTAGAAGATATCATTAGGGGTTCTCATGCCAAAAAATTATCTGGGTCTTTTTTTTTTTTCTTTATATGACTTTTTCCTAGTAAACAAACAAAAAAAGAAAAAACACAACCTTGCAGCAAAGTTATCCACCTAAAGAAACAGCAAAAAGTGAACTCTTGCAGAAGGAGCACAGTCAGAACCTGTTGCATTAGAAACTATTCCCAGATGACCTCAGGCTATTACTTAGCACCAGGTCATATTCCTGACCATTAACGTGCTTCACTGTGTTAAGGAAATGTAGTAGTGTAACAACTGTGGTATGTGTTCCCCAGGATAAGTGGTGTCCTTAGCACTTTACCTCTTCCCCTGTAGCTTTTTGCCACTTTTCCCAAGGGAAATGTTTTGGATTTTTTTTCCTATGCTTTCTCTTGTTTAAAATAGGAGTGACGTAGTGGCTCATGTTGTCTTAATTTCCTGTTGATTTTGCTCTATCCAGATTCCTCATTAACTGTTTAATCAGGGACACAGGAAACACGGCCAAGTGTTTTTTATGAAAGGCATGTTGAGTTTGGAGGGAGGAAAACAGCTCAGAGGAGGCACCTGTAAACAACCAAATCATTGGCCTGAAATCTTTTTATTCCAGTAGGCAGCTGATTGGGAAAGGGGAGATGATCTTGTTTCTGCAGAAGCAGGGGTGGGACTTTGGCAAAAGGTAAGAGAGTGTAATTTCTTCTCTCCTGGGAACCTCTGATGGCCTTCTTTTGGCCACTGGAGCGGCAGGAGCTGGGGAAAAACAAAGGATGGGGAAGTGTGCTTGTGAGGTTTGGTGACATTTGTGTGAGCAGAGGCCCTCAGAGATCCTGGACTTCTACGATCAAAAAGCAGTCACAGGCAGATGTTCTCCAATATACAAAACATCCTCCCTTGCCACCAAAGGGAGATGCTGCAAAATGGGCATTGCGTGCACTGGACCTCCCTGGGGAGCATCGCTTGAAAACCGATGGCAATCTGCTGAGGAGTTTACTCGCACTTCTCAAGGGCGGAGGCTCCTGTCAACTGAATCTCACAGGAGGCTTCAGAAATAATCTTCCCTGATGTCAGTGCACATGTTAATTGAACTTGACAGATGATAATGAAGAAGAGGCTGTAACTGAGAAAGGGTAGAGGGAATGTCATAACTCTTGGGGGAGGAGGAGTCAACAGAAAAGTCCAGATGTCCAGAAGTTACATGAGGTAACTCAAAATACTAATCTTTGCTATTTGTGATGCCAGTGGTGGTAGATGCAGGGGAAAATCAGTAACTCTAAAGCAAAGGTTGTTTTCTTTATCTCCAGGTCACATTTGTGGCTTGGTCTTGCTGTTAACCCATTTATGAAAATGAGGTTTTTGGTGAGGGATCCTGCTCTGTTGAGAATATCATAGCTAATGTACCTGCACGTTGTATGGGGGAGCTGCTCGCCTGAGGCACTGCCTTACCAATTATTCCTGGGAAAGAGGGATTGGGAAAGGGGGATGGCTTCTTGGGTGCTGCGTCTTCAAGGACAGAGCTTGTAAGCAGAATGTAGCACCGTTTCCTGGAACTCTGGTTCTGTGCCTGTGTGCCTCATGGCTAATGCGTAATTAGCCTTAATTAGCTTAATTAGTCTGGAAAACATTTTTTTGCCTTTACTAGAAGGTCAGTGTGTCCTCCCCTTCCTGGATGGACATTCTGGCCTGGCGTTTTTGGCAGCGTGAGCAGGACCCCAGCGATGCTGGCAGAGCCGAGCTGGCGGGTACATGGCGTACCGCATGGTGCAGCCCTCTGCACCGCGCCGTCGGAGAACATCTGCCAGCCCTGGGCTGGGACAGGGCTGTGTGCTCCGAGATTTGGAAGATGCATGTTCAATTCCCTCTCCCAGATGACAGGCAGATCCTTTAGTCCCTTGAGGCTTTTTAAGTGTGTGACTCCCATTACGATGAAACTCCCGCAGAGACTATATCCTTGAAATAGGTGGGATTCTACCCCCTCAGGGGCAGGATTGGTGTCTAAATGCCACTGCAGAATTGGGCTGTATCCGTGTTCTGCCTCTGCTCTCCATGAAATGGAGGTGACAGCGCTTCCCCTCTCACTGCTGAGAAATGCCGGCAGAGCGGCTTGCCTGGAGCACTGCAGGCAGGGGTATAGGCTGTTTCAAGGATTCCTGTGCAAATGGTTGATAGTTGCAGACTCCGTAGTCCCATGATTGTGTAGTGAAAAGAACAGCCTTGTTTATTGTCATCAAATCAGATAAAAGTGACATCTGCATTTGTAGTCTGCTCAAGAGAGGATGCTGTCTGCCAGCAGCAACGTTTTACCTGTGCTAAGAGCCTGCCCAAGGACCCGGCTCTGTTGAGGTGACTGCCGCCCTCGGATTAGTTCAGAATAACCTCTTCAGCAAAGTCATCCTGTGATCCTTTCTTCAGGGTTTCAGGGAGGACAGAAATCCTCCCATCACAGCTCCCTCTGATGTGTGTTTCCTGATTGTGGGCTCTCATATTTTTCTTGTAATTACCAGCAAACTGCCTGAACAAGAGCTGAAATGAGTTTCCCTGACTGGCAGGAGCACAGCACCCACTGATGAGTCAGGGGAGGAAGAGCTCCTGCTTCATGGGAGAAGGTATTGGGGGAAAGGGAGGGGAGAAGATAGGGAAGAACAGCTGCCAGAAAGTTGTGGAATAAATGACATTTGTTTAAAGACACATTAGAAGATTAATGATGGGAGTTAAACCATGAAAGCAACAGGGCCTAAGTGTGGTATTAATGGAACCCATTTTCTTTGCCATCTCCTGCAGGAACTCTTTGCCAGTACAGAAAGGGGAAAATCACTTTACAGTAATAACTGTTATTTATGTAAGAGAACAACATTGGATGTATCAAAATGTGAGGTTTCAAGGTAATAACTGGACCCTCACAATCATTGTTATCCATTTAAAAGGCAATTTCTGTGATGGTGAATAGATGGAGGAAATAGCCCCAGTCCTGCAACTGATAGTAAATGAGGTTTATTTTATTATTATTGTTATTAGTCAGTTCCCAATCTAGTAAGATTGTGATAAGAGAAAGGGAAAAGACCAGGAGAGGTGAAGGAGCTGATAATCACCCTCACAGAATTTGTTGGGACCATTTGATGGGCTCATTAGTGACTTAGGGCCTCGTCTTGGCTCCCTCCAGAGTTGATGTCAAATGTCCTATTGCAGCATCGTTGATTCACATCCTATGAAGAGCAGCAAGCAAACAAATGATGTGATCTTGTAGCCTCAGAGAACTGCTCCTGTTCTCCACCTGTAATTCACACTGGTGGAAGGTGACTACAGTGTTGTTCCAACTACCGAGTGAGTTTTAATAGTGCGAGCCAAGAGGATAATGGCAGCTGTACTTAGTGACTGTCTCTCTCCTGATGTTAGCTGTGTGCACATTGCATAACCAAATCACGTATGTTCCCATCCCAGGGTTCGCAAGCAGCTTTTGGCAGGAGTAGCCACGCGCACTCCACCCATATGGCTGCCCACGCGTGGTCATGCGACAGGGTAATGGGCCGTGCACCGCAGGGATTGTCCGGGCAGGTCAGCTCAAGCCAAAAGGCAGTTTCTGTGCTTGGGTATAGCTAAGGTGAACAGGCTGTGGCTGTGCTCCACAGGCAGAAAATCTGTTTTGCACAAAGCATAAGCCCAGCTCTTTTGCAGGAAGCAGAACAGATTACTGAGTGTTTCATGAGGAGGGGTTGGGGGGTAGCAGGAAAGGATGATAATAATATTCTACTTGTGGTCAAAATGTAACAATAATTTGACCAGCTCTAATTATTAATAACCACTGGGTTTGTGAGCAGATGTGATAGATGAGCTTGAGCAAACCATAGCCTCCCAAGCTGGCTTTTCACTTTAGAGCAACTGGGCCACTCTCTGAAATACTAGAGCTGTGTAAAACATCTCAGGCTGTGGGAGGAAGGAGCAGGGAGGTGAAAAAGATGGGAGAAAGAGTCTGTCCTGTTTTGGTAATATTCCGATTAGAGTAAGTGTTAGACATGAGCCTCAATTCACCCCAGTTCAGGGCAGTGCTTGAATGGGAATTTTGTCTGTAAACCTCAAGTCTCATGGAGTGAAGTCTTTCATAAGGGCCAGGATTTTACCTCTTTAGCTCTGCATGGCGTTAGCTTGAGTGTGGAGGCTCGGACTGTGATTCATGAAGTAAATGGGATGGCAAGGAGGGGGTGACAGTGGGAGAGGTGTGGGCGTTTGATGGTGTGACAGCAGTTTGCTGTCCCAGAGGTGGCCCCAGACATCTCTTACATGGGAAGAGGATGAGAGAATGATAAAGCAGTCCTGTTTCTCCAGGCAAGTTCTGCTAGCTGGGAAAAAGGAAAAAAAACTGGATCCATGAGGGCCACTGACACAGCTCGCTGTCTCGAAGATGTTTTCAGTGTTAAGATGCCTTTTACAGACTTTGAGAACGAGGAAGGATGTAGTGCCACCTGCGGCTAGCAACTCTAACTCTTCATGTGACAGCAGCAAGAGCAAACGCCCAGCAGAGAAGCCTGGACCACCCACTGAAATGCAAGCTGGTCCCAGCCTTCTCGCAGCAGGAGGGCGCCTTGGCAAGGTTCCCTCTCCTCCTGCCCTCCCCTCCACTGTGCGCTCAGGCTCGCAATTGTCGAAATGTCTGTGGCAGGTTTCAGCTCTTCCAGGTATCCTCATTAAAGTGGTTGAAAGTAGGAGGATTTAATGGTCTGAACCATTACTTTAATTAATCAATTAAATATTGCTTATTTATAACATAAACCACAGCCTATGGACAACTCTGTTGTTTAATTAAGCTTATCACTGTGAACCTGATCCAGTTCCTCACTGCATTAATGTAACTAGTTCAGTATCCTCTCTAAGAAGCATCAGAACAAACTACAAGGGATGTAATTCACTCCACTCAGCCCCTGCTTTGCAAGTGTGGCTGGTTCTGATACGTCTCATTTATGATCCCTTGTTGGTACCCATTCCTCTCCAATCCCACTAGCCACTCCTGCATTAGCCTGCTGCTTCTTCCATCATACCTAGCATCTGAGAGTCTGGAGTAGCTTTTCCTTTGGGTTTCTTTTGCCTTGTTCACTAAGAATTTTTGTGTCTGATTTAATTTAGTTTATGCAGCTGAGCCTTTTCTTCTTTTTGCTTTCTTTTCTTCCCCTTCTCTTGCCCTTTCCTGTTTCTTTGTAGCATATTTAAAACTTTTCCACGTAGCACAGATGTAGGGGAATCTGTAATGAGCTCCCAAGCTGAAAGCAAAAGCTGTTTGCCTAAAAGTTGTTCTTCACCTACATTGAAGAGCATTGTAGTAGAAACCTCACAGATTTTTTGTGAAAAGTTTGAGTAACTTTTAAGGATTTTGTGGTTGTTCTCTGTTGGGCCAAGGATTCTCCAGGCAGTGTTTGTCACCCCACATAGGGATAGTCTCCAGAAGATGCTAAGACAAATTTCCTCGAGCGGGGATGTTACTGTGCATCAGTAACACAACATCGTCAAATCTCTTCAGTCACATAGGTCTCTGTAGATCCCTTCTCTCAAAAAGCGATTTAACAACAAAGTGAGGCTGCTTTTTTTCTCTCCAAATGAGAGCATCTGCATGAGAGTTTAATGTACTGTAACTGGTGCACATTCCCATCAGATCTTAGTTCATTTCAACCTTCCTGAGTATCCAGGAGTTTCTTGACCTCTTCAAAAATGGGCATAGTAGTGTTTCTTTGCTTCATGAGGGTATTGGGAGGATGAATATTTGAGAAACTCAAAGGTTGTGTTAGAGATGGTGGAATTTTCAGGAGGTGCCAGAAGGCTTAGTGTTCAAGGCAGAAGATGGGTCTCTGGAAATCTCAGTGGTGTGGCTGAGCTGGTCTCAGAATTGACTGTTTGGCTTGGGCACTGAAGTTCTGCAGTCACGCGTTCAGCCGCAGTGTGGATTCAGTGCAAGGCAGGTGGGCACAGGTGCTGATTTGGGGTTGAACAGGCTATCACTTTGTACACAAGGAAAGAAAGAAAAAGCAGTTCTTTTCCGGTAGCACATCATTGTTTTCTTAGTGAACAACGATACAAACTGAGATTAGATGAATTATCAGTTTGTTGCTAAGATGCATGGAAAACCATTTCGGAGTCCAGGTAAAATTCCCATTTTGTTTTCCCATCCAGACTCCAGGGGAAGAAGTCCTTGGGGGAAAGAAATGCAGTGAGCAGAACACACTAAAGAGGAAACGCAGGAAGACATTAAAGTAACCCATTAAATTGCTGAAGGCTGAGTGGCAAAAAAATAAATAAATAGAGGCTGTGTAGATTGATGGATATTGGATGTGAAGGGCTTCCACATCTGGTGTGGCAGCTCTTTAGCATCTAATTTCAGTGTGACTCAGCAGGAAAAGTTGTTTGTTCTAACAGTAAAGCAAAGAGATTAAAACAATCCTGAGGCGTGTCAGTGAAGGGCTCAGGTGTCATTGTTTCATAATTGGATCAGACTCTTTCGTGTAGGTTAATACATCTGGATCTTCTGTGATAGGGGTGAGGTTTCCAATGCCACGTTTTCCTACCCCTGTTCATCTTCCACTCAGTATCTCTGTGATGACCTCCTACTCTTAGGCCACACTCTCTTCCTTTGCACATCTGTGCACCAACATCTGGGCAGTGTGGGGGTAGGGAGGTGGTGAGAAGTAGGCAGTGAGGTTTCCTATGGAGCAGGTGCATAGAAGGCAGTGGCTGTAAAGGCCAGCTTGCTAGGGACAAGTTATTCCCTGATTTAGGTGCTCTGAATTGCCCTGTAGGTCCTGACCCTCTCCACTGACTATAAAGGCTCCAAATCTTCCATCCATGCTGTGCTCAGCAGTGTAGCATTGACCCTGCTCTTAGTTTTTCTTTGTACATGTTTATTTTAACATGCCTCTGCTTCTGGAGGTTCCCATCTCCCAAAAGCTGTTAACAGTGCTCACTTGGCTTTTGTGATGCACTTGTGTCAAGTTTCAGTGGCAGCAAGTAAAAAGGCTGAGGTGCTAAACAGTGGTTTCTGAAGGCTCTTGGCATATTAACTCTGTTTATTTGCCATGTGGTCTTGCAAAACCTTGAGAAGTTGCTTTATCTCTTTGTGCCTCTTCTTCATCCATCATAAGTCATTCCACCTAATGTTTGTCTGTCTCATATCTTTAAAGGAATTATCATATCTGGTTTCTACATCCAGCATGGTAGGTCCTTGTCTGTGGATCCATCTTTCAGAGATTTGCAATAGCAGCAATAGCTAATGATTTGTAACAAGAATAGAGCTCTCTGTATTGGTGAAAGCAAAACTCTAGATCCCATTACTACAGCAATTTTTTTCCCCTTCTCACCTTGACATTGGGGATAAGTCCAAGGCGATTTGCTATCTCTGTGTGTGCAATTAATCAGCTGGCTGGGGGAAGCCCTGGAACTGGGGCCTGGCACTTATGTATTCCATCGTTTGGTCCTAGCTGTGCATCCTCTGCAATGCACTGGTGTTTGCCAGCCTGGGAAGAATCAGCAAGTGGTGCCAAAGCCCTAACATCCTTGAAATAGGGAGATGCTGAAAGAAGAGCAAATGCACTGTAAATGGTAAGATCCCAGAAAGGGTTAAGAGGAAAATGGTCACTTAAGGCCCCACTTACATAAATGGAAATCCACCGGTTTTAGAGGGGCCCCAAATTCCTTTAATCCTGAAGCATGCTGACGATTCAATAAGTGATTCCCTCTGCAAAAGGCGAAGGGTCATTTTGGAAATGCTCCTCTCCTTACATCGCTGTCAGTCAGTAAATACCAAAGTAGCACAGAGTTGTGTGTATGCTGGAATAGCCGTGGCTGCCACTGAAATACAGCCAGTTCTGGAGACGGAGCTCTGGGCTTTTGTGGTCATCCGTCTTGTAGGTGCAGAACCTGCTTATTGTGAATGTGACACCAGGAAAATGTCCTGTGTTGTCTGGGGCTCTGCAGCGATTTCCTTTCCTGCCTCCCCATCTTGTGGCAGCCTGTTTCCCACACCGCTGGCTGTTGCCTGCTCTCAGATGCAGGGTCCCACAGCTGCATTGTGCATTGCCATCTCTCAAATCTATGATTATAACTATAAATCCTAGCAGACTTTCCCCATTTGTTTATTGTCTCCCCCCTCCCCCACTTAGAATTTTACACATTGTTTCTTCCTTCCTCATTCTTTCTGTTTGCCTGGAAGTGGCACTTGGGGTTTGTGTGGTTATTTTTCTTGTATTTATACTCTCTACTGACTTAATTAAGTTCTTGCTTGTTTCCTGGTCTTGCCAAGTTTACTGGCCCCACCGGGGCTTCCCAGTGCTCTCCTCCTAAAAACCACGGCTGCTGCTGGTCACCTGAGACCATGAAAATGGGCAGAAAAAGTTCCTCTTAAAACTCAACTTGACACCACTGAAACAAAAGGCAGACAGAAAAATGATGTTCCCAACTTTGGTCAGTGTTTTTAGGCTAGTTTCTGAAGAAAATAAGATTTAGACACTTAGACTGACCTTGTGTGGATATGGATAAGTTTCCATCCAGTAGCTCGAATTTTGTGGCAAACTGCAGTCCAGTTTGACAGGTAGGCTTTCCAGAGATGCAGAAATCTGCACCAGAGAGCACTGTTATGAATACCTCCTGCTGTGAGCAAAGCTTCAGGGAAACGAAAAGGCATCCCTCCACATCACATACACACGTGCAGAAACAGGCTCTTGGTGGCTAGAATTGCCCGTTTTCTTGCTGGAAGATTTCTGACACCCCCAGAGGCTCTTCCCTCCTGGTACCCAACTGCTTCCATGTGCCCTTGGTAGCAACATCTCTGGATGGTGTCTGTGGCTCTTGGGATGCCTTCAGTGAAAGGTGTCCCACCATGCTTTCCTGTCATTCCGTTTTTAGCATTAGACCTTCACCTCCTTCCCTCTTCTGTCCACAAAACCCTGCCCGCGTGAGATGGAGAGCCCTTCTTGTTCATTCTTCCAGCCTGTCCGGCTGGTGGTCCCTTTCTTTCAGAGCCATAATAATTTATTCCCTGCCTCAGCCCTGACCTTACACCTCAGGAAGGTTAAAACAGTCATTTCTCCTTCTCTCTGCTTTTCTCTCCTTGTTTTTGAGAAGCCTCTTGACAGGCTTTTTAGAGGATTAAGTAGGACTTACCTGGTTGCAAACACTATTTGAATCCACAGATCAGGATTTATCCATAGCTGCAGCATGTGTCAAGTCTTTGGCTGTGGAAACCTGTAGGAGTTTCGCTGTTGGTTTTAAAGGACTTCAGTTTGCTGCCCTACTTTTGTATGAGAGGATGGCTTCAGATTGCTCTAGCCAGCTCTGGACAGGACGTTTCCATTTCAGATCCCTTTCTTATCCCTTTGTACTCTTTTGCTTCTGTCTTCACGCTAAGGGTGTTTGTGGCCTGCCTGGTAGCGAGATTTGTATTCGGAAAAGCAGATGATCTTTATGGGGAGAGCAGGACCTTGTTTCATTAGCGTGTTTGCCTCCCACACATGAAGCAAAGGAGTGAGAAGCAAGATGAGACCTGTTTTGCAGAATGGCAGCTGCAGGGTGTTCCCCCTCCCGCCCCTTTCTGGATACCAACAGCCAGCTCTGTTTCACCTGGGGGAGGGAAGTGGAGTGCAGGAGGGAAGAGGAGTCCGGCAGGGCTGTTACCTGCCTGGCCCAGAGGGACAGTGTTTGCAGGTGCACAACCATGAGCTGCCTCCACTGAGGCTTCGCATCCCAGCACTGTGACAGGTCTGGCATTGACAGGTCATCGCCTTTGCAGGCTCAGGAAGGACAGAGGAGAAGTGTGACGACATTCTCTGTCTTCCTGGAAACTCTTGGTCTCAGAGAATGTTATTCTGATTTTATGTACACCAAGCAGTTATTAAAGAAGAGAAAAGAGAGGTTGTGTTTCAAGCAGGAGAAACTAAAGCCCTCAGCTGTTTTTATTGTGTCTCTCCTTCTTTCTCTCTCCTGAATTCACTCTCTCTGGATAGCAGAAATGAGAGGGAAGCTCCATTTAAATGCAGATTTCAAATGTTGGCCAAGAGCAATAAATAGCCCTCTGCTCCACGGATCAGACAAACGTTATCAAGTCTCTTTGTGAAGGAGAGTTTATGTTTTCAGATTTTCTTTTTCCTTGATGAGATCCTCTTTCCTCTCAGAGTAATGGCATATTGATGAATAAAATTTTATTTTATTTTTAAGCAGCACTTCTGAGATTAGAATGGAAACACAATCGCACCTGTTTCTCCACTGGAGCTATACTTCCTGTAATGAGGAAGTGTGCAAATTTCTTATCCTTTATTGTATTGACAGCCTGAAGGGTTGATACTGGACTCACCAGAGGGGAACTGTGCAGAACAAGGCAGTCCTGGAACCATTTTTAATCAACTGCCCCCTTCAATGAAGCTGCAGCCTCGTGGTTTTGGAGCTAGCTTGGGGTTAACGAAGTCAGGAGTAGCTGCAGGTGGGTCTCCGCTATAAGAGTGGTCAAGGAGCAGGAGGAAGGGGTGACGTGGAGGAATGGGGTGATTCCTCCGCGTCGCAGGACATCGCTGAGGCCTGTGTTTGTGAGCAGGACATCGGTGTTTGAGGAATGGGATGTTTTTCTGGTATGCCTTTGACCTGAAGGGTTCCTGGTTTTGAGACTGAAGGCTGATCAGCTCTAGTGCTAGGTGTTGGATCTTCTTGGTGTGTAAACCTGGTAGAGCTGAGGTTACAGTCCTTTATTTGAGAGTTCATTCATAATGGGAACATAGAGTGTGTTTGCAGTATAAATCAGAAGAGGCTGTAGGTGTGATCTTAACCTGTCAGAACAGACACCTGAGAAATATTGCAGATGGCTTTATAGCTTTTTAACTTGGAGGGACCGGTTATGAACAGTGAAATATCATGTTTACTAGGCCAGTGCTTTGCTAAATCTACATCTTCAAGGGATGACTTGAGATGGCGATTGTGTTTTTGAGTATGGCTTTACATCTCAATGGTATGAAAAGCATCTGAGAAAACGTGGCAATACTTAATAAAGTGAACAGGGAAAGGTCAGCTGAACAGTGTTTATTGTAGCAGTGTATAAACCTCCCAGTAACATCTGTTCCCTGTTATTGTTAAAATGCTACTTCATTAGACCTTGGTTGGATCGTGAATTAAGTAGTGATATGTAGTAAAACTTGCAATCGTATTAGGCTTGTCAGAATGCATATGTTGTGAGTCTGGCTGGTGGCAGGTAGCACTCTGGGGAGCCACATGGCTTGGGGGAATGGGAGAATGGAGGCTTTCTGCTTTTTTAGCACTGGTTGAAACCCAGCTGAGGGTGGAGAGGATTAAATCTCAGTGCTGTCTGTGAACTGGCTGGTGCACTTAGTAGGATGGGTTGCTGTGCCTCAGCCCAGCTCCAGGAGGACAGCTGTCTCCCAGCACTGACAGCACAGCCTGTCCCCTCGTTCACTGTTTTGGTGAAAAGGAGTGTAGGACTGAAGAGTTCAGGGTGAGAAATGAAGGTCCTTTCCTCCTCCTGGGGAAGTTTCTCCAGGGTAAGAGAAGAAGCAGAAGAGTTTGAGCATCTGCCTTTCACGCTGCTGTGGCTGTGCTCTGCTCTAGTGGAGTGAGAATGCTGCAGCCAGGTGCCACCACCCCGCTCTCCCTCTGCATGGGGGCAAGCGCCTGTGCACGGGCTGTGGGGCCGGGGCTGATGGAGTTTAGGGATGCTGCATCTCCAGGGAGCTCCTTGTCCAGCTCCAGGCCCTTGCAGATATCCTGTGTGCTGTATCCCTGTAGGACAGGGCTTAGACCGGGTGTGTACTCACACACATACACATATGCACATGCATACGTCACATCAGAGAGCACGGACTCCTGCCTCCCCGTCCCCCCTTACGTCTGCCTGCCTCAGAGGGCTGGAGAACCAGTGAGGTGAGGACGACGTGTAGAAAAGTCATTGAAATCTGTTTTTCTCAGAGGGCACTGTCACATCATCTTGCATTTCTTTTGCTATCAGTAATACCTCTTTTCTGGTTCTTGCTGTTAAATCATTGACTTTGGGTATTGCATTTGAAATTTGTGTTTAATGGAAATTTACAATTGAAGTCACTTGTTACTTGAATCTTGAGCAAGTGTAAGCCAGCTGTTTTCAATGCCATATCCAAAGTGATAAACTCTTCTGCTTTGTGGCCTCTTGGGTTTGTGGGTTTTGTGTTAAGTGTAAGGAAAACCTGGGCACATTGAGTAAAAAAAGAATTATTACTATATAAAGGATGTTTATCTATCAGGATTGGAACATCCTATGGGAAAAGATGTTTCCAGCCAATTCTCTCAGAGAAGAACAACTCGGCCTCTGCCAGTTCTTGCTGACTTAAGTTGTTTGACTCTCCGTCCCTGTGAAATCCTAAGCAGCCCTGAATTGGGCATCACAGACCCAGGTGCTCCCGACTCCCTCTGAAATATTTTTCTCGTATTTCACAGAGAAGGCAGTCTAGACTGGAGACATTTATTATGATGGGGAAGATAGAAATTATTTTTGAGGCCAACAAAGTTCAAAGACTTTGCTGTAAGTTTTCGGGATTAAAGATTTACTTGATACATCTTCCCATACTTAATAGACAGGAACAGATGAAAGGGAATTTCTATAAAGATTTTAGTTCATACTTAATGATACTGCTATTAGATGAGCTTTGACACTGTGTCCCAAGACATGAAGTTTTAAAACTAACCTTTTTTAAACATTAAATGACCTTTTTCATGGGCTAGCTTTAATAAATAAAGATTAGTTCAGCCTCATTACTTAGTCTGTTCTGGGGGCTGGTTCAATATTTGGGAAAACTAACTAGTCTCCCAAAATGCAAGTGGACAAATTTTGCTGATTTTCTATCGCACGCCCTGCAGGGAGATGAGAAGTGGTAATATAGCTTGAGTAGTGGCTGGGCTCTAGGACTGCCACCGCCACCTCCATCGTGGGATTCGGGCTGGCCAGCTGTCCCTTTCTTTTCCAAAATGTGCCACTTGCTGTGAGCGCTTTCCCCTTCCTCATGTACGCGCTCCCAAGGTGGGCTGCAAAGTTCAAATTCAATCAGAGCTGAGTAGGGAAGAGCATTTGTTGGTTTTTTTTTTTTTTTTTTTTTCCATAATAAGATTAAGATTAACTGCCCTAGCTTTGCAGATAGTGATGGTGCTTGCGTGTTAGCGGAGCAGAGGAGATGGTGTCGCCTGAAGGACTGGAAATGTTCGCCAAGACATCTGTGCATATCGTACAAGAAGTATTGCTGTGTGTTTCTTTATCAGTACTTAATTCAGTTTAGCTCCCATAAAACTGGGAAAAAGTAGGAAGAGTTCTTGAGTGGATATCATTGGGATACAATGTAAATCAGGCTAGCATGGTCCACCTCTGCTTCACCAGTGGAATTGGTATCTAGTTAGCTTCCACAGCTGGGGTTGGGGCAGGACTGGGAAGCAGAGGTGCTCTGCAGTTTTGTCATCAGAGAAGAGATCCCGCTGGGACAAGCATAGCAAGGCTGAGAAACGGGATGCAAGTTGGGTGTTGAAACTGGGCTATGCTTTGAGTTTTGGGGTTGGTACAAAGCACAACATCACCGTGCTTCTCTGACAGTGGTCCCAGGTAGCTGTGTCTTCAAAATGTGTGTATCCTTGGACTCTGCTCCCAGCCCTTGCTCTTCGGGAGGCAGGATACCTCTTGTTTGTTGTCAATATGCTTTACTTAACTGTCAGCTGATTTACATGTTTCACCATGGTTTTCTGTATCTTAAAAAAAAAAAAAAAAAACCAAACCAAACCTACCACAGCACAATTATACATTTCATAGCTTCAACAAGGCATCTAGCTGCTGTAGTTAGTTCCCCATTTCCCTGACACACAAAGCAGCAGAGCCCCACTAATCCCTGCTTTGCTAACCTATGTGGTGCGGGGCCTGATTCAGCACTAAGCTGCGACTCCATCTACACCTGAGCAGTTCTGAATGGCGTCGCTTCCTTTGAAGTGATTTTTGGGAAGGGAAGATAAGCATTTGCGCCTTTCTAATATACAGAACAAAACCCAACCCTGCTCTTCCCTAGATAGGACTGAATAGCTGCATTCTGGGAGAAGACCTCCTATTAGCAAGGATAAGCCCACTGGGGTGCAGAAGTTGTGCCAGCTCGTAATGAAAGGCTGTGATTAACGCTTGACTCCAATTTCTTTTTGCCTTCCGTCAAGAAAATAAAAATAATATCCCACACTATCTCCCTCTGCCTAACACAGATTTGAGTGGGCAGGCCCAGGAGCTGAGTTCAAGAGTCAAGTGCTTTCTGTTTGAAAAATATTTTGTCCTTCCCACCCACGGCTGCCCACATGCTTCCTGAAATATTCCAGCTATCAGCACCGTACCAACGCTTTCTCAAATGAGCGAACTGAGGCTATATGGGGACGTTCTTCCTTTGTTGGGATGTGAGGCAGTGCCTGGATCCGGGCTGTTGGGGCTGCACAACTGGATGTCCCTCTCTAGGAGCAACCAGGGCGAGTGGCGAATGCCTGTGCTGCAGTGCTGGGTATCACCAGAACCCCAGCGGCGTAGGCAGCCATGTTGTGCTGCAGCACACCAACAGGTAACGCAGCCGCTGCTGCAGAGATTTTGCCACCCACGTGTCTGGCAAGATCTGGGAGGTGGGCGAAGCAGCAGGAAAGGCCACACGTGGGAGGGACGATGCGCTAACAATAGCAGTGACATGAAGCAGAAGTGCCAACGCGGTGGCCGCTTGCGTGGCAGCGGAGATCCCGAAGGCGTGCTGGGGCCAGGGAGGGGTGCGCAGAGCCGGGTCCCTCCCAAGTGTAACTGCTGCCAACACCTTTGCTCCCGCAGCCGCAATCCTGGATGATCCCATGGAGTGCAGTAGAGGGGAGAGGCTCTCCATCACCCTGGCCAAGAACCGCATCAACCGTGCGCCCGAGCGGGTGGGGAAAGCCAAAGTGGAAGTGGACATTTTTGAGCTGCTGCGAGACAGCGAGTATGAGACAGCAGAAACCAGTAAGTATCCCTCCGCATAGCTCATCCTTCCCCAATTGTCTCTGCTGGCTTGCAGGTGTCTGGTGTGCTGCGCTGGTTACAGAGGATAGTTGTGTGATAGTCATGGGAGTACACATGGTAAAAAGCACCTCCCTGCTCCTCTATCAGCACTTGACAGATCAACAGATGCTAGCTTGAAAGTGGGTCTCTGCAAAGCCCCAGGCCCGCCCTGGCTGCCTGAGTGCAGTCAGGTTTGGTGTGGTCTGGATGCAGGCGCAGCATTCCCTCAGGAGGTGCAAAGACCTTTAGCAGTGCTCATGCTGTGTTCAACACCAGCCAGGTGTTTGCAAGGGCTGGCCCTGCCTGGGTGCATCCTCTGTGGGGGGACAGTGGCACCTAAGGGGAGGTCAGGCTTGGAGGGCAAGTGCTGAGACCAGTTTTCATGTGAGGGTTTAGCATGGTGTTGTGAGGTGAGCCCTGGCGTGGACTGAAGGATCTGAGTCCCCAGTAGGCTTTGCCACCCTTCAGCTTGGTGGCTTGGGACAATTTATTTTCTTTAATCCATGTGTCAATAAAGAGAGGTAACAATACAGGAGGTGATGCTGCTTCGTAAAGTACTTAATGGTGTGCAAATAAGAGATTCTGGGCAAGTTCAGTGCAATTAAGTTATTTTTAAACCCCCACGCAACGCCATGTGTCAGCAAACATGATGGCTCTTCCAGTGCTTTAGATTGGCAGTGGATTTGTTTACACGAAGTGAAGCTTTCAAGTGATGTTTAAAATAATATGGATTTTAAAAAGCTAATTTTGAAAAAGCAGTATACTTCCCACGTTGCTTTAAAGTCCCTTAATGCAAACAAGTCTCTACTATAGTTGTTCTAACGTGTCAACTCCATGCTGCTGAATAAAAAAAGAAATTGACTGTCGGTGTCCCACGGACCTCTCAGGAGCCCGAGTGAAAGAAACCAAAAAGATCTGTAATAGGTTCTTCCTGTAAGAGGGAAAATCCTTTCTAATAGGATAGCTTCCCTTTAGAATAATTTTAACATGACCTTTAGAGTTCAGGGGAAGACTGTAATTTTTTTTTATTACAAACTGACTTGAAAAAGCTGGAGAAATAATTTTAAATCATAGGGATCTTAGACTCTTTTCCCTGTGGTTCTCTGTTCCAAGCCTGTGTAATCTGCAGGGTATCCCCAGAAGGTGTGGTAGTATGTTGTGGGCTAAAGTGGGCTAGTTTTTCACACAGCTTTGGTCTTTATTCTGCGCGGCACTGAGCATCCCTGTGCCCGGGAGGCCCCGTGTAGCCACGTACCCAGCGTTGCTCAGGAGCAGGTCTCTGGGTAACTGGCAGAACGGGCTCAGTAATAGGCCTGCGAGATCAGCAGATCGCTCTTTCATTTCCTGAATTAACATTTGCATTATTTATAGAAGCGATTGGTTAATAAAGTGCATTTCAGCAAGTACCTCTATGTCTATTTATAGAGCCTGTCACCCATGAGGCAGTCTAGATTAAGAGCATCACGTGCAGCGTCAGAGGGAATGTTTCAAACAGCAGTTCTCCATCTTTTTGGATCTGTTATCTTTTTAACTTTTTCTTGGTCTTTCCCATCTGTTGAGGATTGTGTGCATCCTGCTTTACCCTCGTTTGGCACAGCAATAGGGCAAATCCAGTCTCACTGGCCAGGCCATGCAGAAGGAATGGGGAATGCCTGTGTTTCCAAGTGCATTCCCAGTTTGCCCCAAAAAGTATCCCAAATCTCCCAGTGAGCCTCCTAGGAAATGAGAAAATTACTTGCTTGCCTGAGCCTTCTGTGTCTTTCAAAGAACCAGTAGCATTTTTAGTTCCATTCCTTTTCCTTTCTCATAAATCTCCTGCATGTAGCAGTGTTTTGTTATTTAACTTTGCTCGGGAAACAGGCTCGATTGCCGAGTGACCCTAGAGCTGCGGTAAAGATCGTGAGCAGGATTTCTTTCTCACTTGCACCACTGTAACAGTGCTCAGAAATTTTTTTTATTGGAACTTTTTTTTTTCAAGCAGAATACTAATTTGCTGTGAATTAAGTATTATGCAAGAAATTGCTGATTTCAGCAAATGTGGTGTTTGGGGACAACGGGGAAATGGGATAAGTGAGGAAGAGGCAATCTTCCACTTCAAATTTTCACCTCGGGGTGATTTTTTTTGTTTTCTTTACTTTGACTTATGGAACGTGAAAAGTAGAAATTGGACCAAACTGATTTGATTTTGGTGAAGTGAGTATTCACATAATTTTGAATATGTTATTTGCCTTTTCTTCAGGGGGGAAAAATGTCTTGAAGCATTTCTTAAAAAGGAAAAATCTGGATTCTGCATGGCTCCACTATTCATGTCGCTGAAGTTATTCTTGATTTATACTGGTAGCAGAGGCGAATCAGATCCTTTAACTTAGATTTCAAAGCTTTCATGGCTTTCAAATGTCAGACTTCTCAGCTTTAATATGGCACTGATATTTGTTATCACACATAATATTAATAAAAGCAGTTTAGATGTTTTAACCTATGACTGCAAAGCTGTTATACATCTGTTTAATACTGTTCTCGAATTTCACACCTTTTGAATAGCCCTTAAATATCACAGCTAGCATGCTTAGCCGACTGATCCAGAATGCTGTGATTACACCCCATCAGTGATATTCCGTGTACGATTAGTACTTCAAGAGAAGAGAGGCTTTTTGAGAGTTAGTTTTTCTTTCAGCGTTGAGCTATTTTTCTTTCTTTTTTTCCTCCTGATTGACGGAGGCATGTTACTGTTAAGGGGGGCGCAAAAATCACAATTGCTATGGCAGGTAAAATATGAGTCAGTCTTAATCGCATTCATGCATGGTTTGCCATTTCAGCTGTATATATGACTGAAGACAAACACTGACTGTTCCTGTATGCAACATTTGTAAAGTCCTGTGTTTTCAAATGAGTTTGCAGTGAAAGGTTATGGATAGAGCTTTTTTATTGCCATTATAAGTAAAGCCTGTTCTCTCTTTGTGTTTGATGTTTCAACTCTTTTTATGGAGATCCAAAATTACTTGTTTAATTATGTCTTTATCTAAAACACCTTATTCCTTTTGATGTTCAGGGAGGGA
The DNA here is from genome assembly GCA_011801015.1 of Ardeotis arabs. Classification (NCBI taxonomy): domain Eukaryota; kingdom Metazoa; phylum Chordata; class Aves; order Otidiformes; family Otididae; genus Ardeotis; species Ardeotis arabs. The sequence continues at coordinate 45,459 of JAAGAY010012568.1, forward strand.
CAGATTTTCTGCTTGTCACTGTGTCTCCTATTGTCTCACCAGTCTTTCAAGTATCTTTCTGTTGTTAATCCAAATATCTCGAGGCAGGTCAGAAGTCAGTGAGTGAGCAGCTGAAGGATTTTTAATTTTTATGTATTCACACCAGTATTTCAAAGTGCCTGATTCATCCTTTCAGTGACATCAGGTCAGATGTGCTATTAAATGTTCCCCCTTTTTTGTGATCCTGTTGGATTTCACATTTAAGCCTGCTCTGGTTGTGGGTTCCCATTCAGAAGCATAAAGTGTGCTGCAGGGAGCAGTCTTGGAGCCATGGTGCAGGAGGCGCTCTCTGTAACGCCGTCTGTTTATGCATTTGGTGTTTACTGTATGAGAATCCCATCCTGACCAGTCCTTGTCATTCAACATCCTCTGATATGTTTTGCAATCATGGCAACGCTGAGGTAATTGCATACCTTCCCTGTTCATTTATTTTCAATTAGAGGCAGTAATCTTTTTTGTATGCTGTTTGAAACCCTTGTATCAGGTATCTGTGTGCAGGGAAAGAGATGCTGTGTTCTGTACCGTGGGTGGATGCTCTCACTGGAGCGCTTTCAGCCATGCTTTGAACAGGGAGAGTTCATGGAAATGCTTGCAAAGTGCCCTGAGATCCCAGGCGGTGAAAGGCACTATCTGACCATGACTAAGTGGATGTACATACGTATATAATGTAAGAGCTGCTCATTTCTTGTTGTGCATTTTCATGTTAAAAAATAAGTATGTATTTCCATCTTCCTTTAAAATGTATCTTGCTGTTTTCTGAGTGTCCAGACCTGTACTTAATTCCTAAATATACTTGGGGAAACTGTTGAACACAGCTCTTTCTCGCTTACATGGCAGGAGAGACGTGCTAGTATGAAAGAAGGGTCACCGTTTTGCATTGCACCTTGAACACCCACCTGAGCTTGCTTGAGGTCCATCTCCTAGCTCCAGACTGCAGCCTGTGCTGGGATGGGGACAGGAGACTCTGACCTCACTCTTAGCTTCTGGGCAAAGCCCATAATGGCGCAGATGGAGGTACCGTAACAGGACATCTGAGCTGCGCAAACAGCTGAGGCAGAGAGGGCCACGTAGAACTAGAAAGGCAGCAATCATCAGTTCACACCTCCAAGGAGCTGCCCCTGAGTGATTGCAGGAGGGATCCTGTCCTGCCTAAACCAGTGCAGGTCTCAGCAGAGAAGGAGGTGCCCTGGGACATTTCCTATTCGAAGACTTTTGTATTTCAAGGGTGTTGTTAAGAAATCTCTTTGCTAAGCCTGTTCCTTGTTTTTCTGTCCCACTGTCCTCAAGGTTGTTAACTTAGAACAACTGAGTGCAGGCAATCGGTAAAAATGGCTGGATAGGAGGTTTGGGATATCTCAGGCCTTCAGGTCAAGGATGATCAGTAGTACCCATGTCTCATCTCATGACAAAGAGCTTATTAACATGATGTCACTTCAATGTCCAGTATTTCTTGAGGTACTGAATTCTAAAAACTGTAAAAATTGGATACAATCTTGAGGTATCTGGGTCTGCAGCAATCAAAAATGTGTCCTGCACAGCTCACATGGCACCCATGTGTTGAAGTATGAAGAGACTGGAATGGCAGGGGTGACAGCAATATCTGTGGTTATAATGTGTGGTTATCAGGGATGAACTTTTGGTACAGGGCCAACATTTCTACATCCCTGCAAGTGCTTATCTGAATCTGCAGGGCCCATGATGTTAGCAAGGTTGAACCTTTTCTCCCTGTGGAGACTAACAGCATCAGGTAATGTTCTGAAATAGGAAATGGGTTTGGATTACAAGAGCAGAAGCTTTCCAAATGTGGCTGAAACCTTTGCCTCAGGCACCTCTACTTTGTTTCCATTCATTTTCCTTAATTTTACTGGATGTTTCACCCTTGGAGTGATAAGCCAGGTCTTTTTCTTCTGACAGTTGTTGCAATTCTGTTGCTATGACTACTTAACCCACTTTTTGTTCTCAATACCAGAGATGAGAAGAAAAGTGCTCGCCAGACTTTCCCCTGCATGCACAACAAAATTCCCCCCAGGACTTTTGCCCTAATGACCTGTGGATAAAGAGGACTTAGAGCAGCTCCTTCCTCCTAGACGTTGAGTTGCAGAGCACCCCAAGGGTCTGGTGCAGCTGAGAGGGACTGATGAGTGCCACTGAGATAGCATGTGGGGTTTTCAGATTGCTGGTGTTCTTATTTAAAAGGATCTTCTGAAGAGGTGTAAGTGCCTGTAAATTTTTAAGGACAAAGGAAAAGCAAGTGCTGGATTCGTTTGAAGATGCTGCAGAAAAATATCACTTGTTCTGTAGCAGATTGAGATGGTGGAGGGTGAGAGAGCATGGAAGGAAGGAAGACCCAAGAGATATGTTTGCATATCATTGGCACTTTCTGTAAGAAGTCAGAGCAATTGGTATGTATACACACCTAGTAGTACATGGAGTTTTTGCTTCAAGTAGCACTCAGAAAGAACTAAAACCAATTCCCCAAAGTGACAAACTAAGTCCTCAAATTTTGGCCTCATATTCCAGTCATGAGGCTATGGAGAGTTACGAAGTCTAAGGCCAGAGATGACCACCTTGATTAGCTGATCTTATCTTCTGCAGAAAATGTACTTGCTGAATGCTACACTCAGCCTCATAGCTCACTGTTCTAAAAAAAAAAAAAAAACCCTAAGTGCAGCAGAGACTCTCATTTTACATCCAGTCTTGATTTAAAGACTTGAAGTTGGTAGAAAACCTGCTCTGATATGTAGTACGACTGTTTTGATGATGGATTCCCTGCACTACAAAAAATATGTTCTGGTTTGAAATTTTCTAGCTCCTTTTTTTCCAGCCACTAAATCTAGATAACTTTTTACAGCCGTCACAAAAGCTTGTCTGACATGTAAGCCGGGGACCTGCAGTGAGGACGATGCTCTGAAACAGACCAGCCATTTGATACTGAAGAGGCACTATCTGTAAAATCTCAGCTTGTGATACGGTGCCTTAGTTTTTACATATGAAAATGTTGTGAGCTTGCTCTTGCCAAAACCGATAAGCAGTTGCGGTGCCTCCTTTCTCCCTCATGGTATCTTCTTTCTTCAGAAAGCAGTCACTTGACGCCAGTTGGGCAAATGTGGCTTTGTCTGTCCAGGGAGAAAGCATCTGGGTGCGTAGTGATGCTGAGGCAGGTCTCCTATTTCAGAATAAGCGGTGGCCAGCACACGTTCAGATGAGCCTTTTGGAGTCCAGGGATTCAGGCACGAGGGGCGCTCTCCTGATCGCGAGGCTTTGCCTGCTCAAGCTGCTCTGGAGGAGCGTTTCTGAGTGACGTGGCTGATTGGGATGGCAGCGGGGAGGTTACACCAGCTGGGGTAGCCCTTGGAGTGCCATTCAGCTAAATTTGTGCTGTGAATTAAAAGGACAAAAGGTTGCAGTTTAGCCCAGGAAGCTTGAGGGAAGAGATTTAACTTCTTCATTTTGTCAGGGTCTTTTTATTGTTCTGCTAACCTTGGTGGCATGAAGCCAGAAGATTAACTACTGCCAGAAAAAAAACCCAAACGAAGAACAGTAATACGATCCTTATTATTACTACTGAGCTCTGCAGAGGATGAGGGAAGAAATTCATACAAGTTTGCTGCTGGATGATGCTTTGAAGCTAGGTCACTGCTGTGTTTAGCATCTTCCATGAACTTTGGTTAATGTTTTGACCTGGAGCGTAGCAGATGGGGCCAAAAAAGGATGTTTCAAGAGAGACCAACCCAGTTCCGAGTCAGAGATGAGGATACCAGGGCTTTGGGGAGAGTTCAGGTGGGATTTAGAAAGACTGGGGAAGGACGGAGAGGAGGACATCACAGGCAGGGTGACAGTTCCTCAGAGGGTTTTTGGGGGAGATAAATGGCATGGAGTATGTGGTGTGAAGGAGATGATACTGTGTCCTTTGTAAGATGCGGCAACTAGTGTAAGCATGACTGCCAGCTGGAAATTGAGGATGAACTCTAATGCATGTTCCCTCTCCGGTGCCCACAGTGTGCCAGATTCTCCCAAAAGGGGTGGTAGGTGTCCTGGGACCTTCCTCAAGCCCAGCCTCGAGCTCCATTATCAGCAATATCTGTGGGGAGAAAGAGGTAAGTGGAAATGTCCCATGTTGGAATAAGCCTATGCCCTTGCGCTAACTGGCTTGGCCCCAATGCCAGGAGGGTAATGCAGGAGCCCTGGCTCCTTCCTCCTGTTGTTTTGCGGCAGTCCTGGGGCGAGAGCGGAGTTGCCTGCTATGAGTAAGGGGCACTGCAGAGATCCTGACCCATTCCTCAGCCCCCACCTTCTGCATGTTGTCCCTCGAACTGAAGGTGCTCTTGGTGGGCTCTGGTCGCAGCAGTGCTTCCTGCTGGCTGCTGCGTGGTGCCTGGGCTCCCTGGGAGCACAGCATTTTGCTGGTGGTTTTGTAAGCATGGATTAGGTTTTTTAATTTACCACTATACCGAGCAGCAATGCCTCCTGTGCAGATCTCGTGCAGAAGGGATTTCCGCAGCTGTGGAGGGTTTCATCTGAGACTGTCACATCTATGCCAAGTCCCAGCTGCAGCCGCACAGCTTGCTGCAGCTTCCAGTTCTGTCTTACACTGCCTTCTCCCTCACCTGGATCTGCCTCTTGCAGTTCTTGTTCAAATCTGGCGCTCTGTTTGTCATTTCTGTGTGTGCACACCTCTCCTTTCTACCCACGCTCCCCAAACCCTCTCCAGCTGGTGCCCACATGCCTCATCATGCCCAGTGTACTCTGTCCTGTGTCCCAGCTGCAAGGCAGAGCAGGGATGTTACCTCCATTAGACAGGGGCAGTGAGGTACCTGTCTGTGGTACTCCAGGACATCCTTGGCAAAGACGACTTCATCTTACCTGCTATATCGTCCTTCCTGCGTTCTGCCATGGCTTCTAATGAGCAGAGTTGACACCTGGGTTTATCGTCACTTCTCCTAATGCACATGTTCTTGCAGCTTCTCCCTTTTCCATTTCCTCTCTCTTTTCTGCCTCTCTTGTCCTTGTTTTCACCTTTTACTTCAGCTTCCTTCACATGCAACACTGATGTGAACCCTGTCCCCACTGACTGAGGGGTGCGGAAACCTCAGCTTGCCCTGGCAGATGCACATCCAGGCCACTTCCTGGGTGGGACATGATTATGTGCGCATACTTCAAAAGCTGCACCACTTTCTGTTTGCTGCTGTTCCATCAATGCAAACCCTTTTCATCTGTGCCCAGACTGTGTGCCTGATTTAATATTTTATAAGCCTTGAACCATCTTACAATGATCTGGCTCTGCTCTCGGGAAAAGAAATCGAGTTCCCTTCTCATAGTTCATCCCTTTAAAGCCAGATAACATCTCTCAGCCATTTAGTGGTCTTTCTCTCTGGAGCCAGCCTCCAAGGAGGGAGTGCCTGGAACTGAGCACTGTAAATAACTTGCATTCACAAATGACTGCTGTTCTTTGTTCCCTGAGAATCAGAAGTGTTGAAGAGATGGAAGAGATCTTTTAGACCTAGTGCTCTGGGCTACAGCAGGATGGGTCTCTTGAGAGTATTTTGTAGTGCTTTCTCCAGTTAAATGTCCCAGACATGTGCTCCATCCCAGGCAACTCTGCAGTTACTGATCGCAAGTGTTTTTCCCCTGAAATTCATATTCAGTCTGAGTCTCTGATCTAAGTCTCTTCATTTTTTTTAGCAATGAAAGGTGAGTGCTAGTGCACTTCTAAGGTATTTGATTCTCACGCTTGATCTCGGCTGCCCACCTGGTGATCTAAACCTGCAGTAGCTCCCCGTGATTTATTGTCAGTTGGTGCCGCTGTATTAAACATGATATAGCGACCAAGCCACAGCCATTGTACTTACAGCCATCTGCCAGGTAAAGGAGAGTGTCCCCATTTTACCACTGAGGCACCAGATGGTGGAGTGACTGGCTTGATGTTCACCGGTGGTAAAACTGAGGGAGGAAGCTGTCTCCCGTGTTTCCCCTCCAGTGCCTTTGGCCTAAAGATTTCCTTCCCTCCTGTCCGGGGAGGGGTGTTGCACTGGGCAGAGCTCTTGGAAAGGAGAGGAAGGCTCCAGGACTCAACGTGAGGTCTGAACCAGGGCTATGATCAACTCTGGGCGCTTGCAGCAGCCGCTGTGGTGGTGGCTGCCTTCACCTCTGTCTCCGTCTCTCTCTTCTCTGGTTGTTGCTGCAAGTCTCAGACTCCATCCGCCTCCCAAGATCAGCACACTTGTACTGGAGCTGCCCTGTCTGCTCTGGTTAAAGGACTTTGACTTTTGCTTACAGTCCGCTTCTCTCGTGTTAACAGAACCCAGGATGAGGGCTGCAGAGTGAAATCAAGGCAGATAGCAGCTTATTACTCTTTAACTTTGCTATTGCTAACCAAACAGTTTATGCTGTCAATAAAGCAGCCATCACAACCTACTAATAGCCTTTCCCAAGGGGAGAGAGATGGGAGGCATGGGATGATAGCTTCCGGAAGGACTAATAATGGAGGAAAAGAGGACTTGACACTCCTCTAATGAAGCCGAAGCAGATGTTTCCCCTTCTGTCTTCTATTTCTTCCAAATAATTCACTCAGCAAAAGGAAAACAATATTCCTTCTCTTTATTTGGCTGAACCCCAGATGTCTGAGCTTGATCTATCTGCCCGCCCGTTCCCTCTGTGCGGAACTGCCAGGTGTGCAGCAGAGCTGCCTCGGAGAGAGCCTTCGGATTGTCCCCCCACTCGCCTTCCCAGCTCCCACTTCCCTGAATTCCTTGGGAAATGGCATCCCACTCCTGCCTCCTCCTGCTCCGCAGTATTAATGACAAGTGCAGCATTACAGGGACTGGTGGTTATGATCCTGTTGGAGCTTGCCCACCGTATGGCCACCTCTCTGTTGATCAAAAAAGCCCAAAGCTTCTGGCTGCTGCATCTGTTCCTCTCTCTCCTGAGCCTTGCCAGCGCAGGGTCATCTTGTTCTTCCCTTCATCTCTCCTAATTACCTGACGACACATCGGTACTGCAGGCAGAGGTGGATTTGCAGCACTTTATCTGTCTAGCACACAGCAAAGGTCTGGAGTTCTCCAGCATGGGCTGTGTACCTCCCTGCCTGCCTGCAAAGCATCCTCCGTATTTACCCAGGCAGTAAGCCCAAAGTGAAGTGTGATCCTGGTTACAATTAGTGCCCAAGCTAATTAGCTTGAACTCATCCGGAATGGTTTCCTGTGCTGTAATCACAGCCCCCATTGCCTTTCTCTGAGTGGCTCAGCAAGACTTTTTCCTGATCCACTCCTTCCCATGGCTTCTTGTTGCTGCGATAATTATTTTCCTCTGCTATTGCACAAATCCCACCCTCCTCTCCTCGCTCCGGTGACGCTTCTGCAGTTTTATTGGGATATTTCACTTTCTGCCTGCTGTGCATTTCACACCAAAGGTCCTTTATGGCAGATTTACTTGTTTTTATTTCTTTTTCCTTTTTAATCATATTTTCTTTCCCCTCCTCCCCACTTAGGTTCCTCACTTCAAAGTGGCGCCAGAGGAGTTCCTGAAGCTGCAGCTCCAGCGGTTCACCACCCTCAACCTCCACCCCAGCAACACCGATATCAGCGTGGCTGTGGCAGGAATCCTGAATTTCTTTAACTGCACCACTGCCTGCCTCATCTGTGCCAAAGCTGAATGTAAGTCACTGCCAGGCTGGGTTGGGCTGCCCCTCTGCTCCCGGTGCCTTCTGTTCTATCTTCTTCTGCGTGTTTGGTGCCTGTTGGAGAAGGTCCCACAGACAGCACGAGAGCTGCCTCGCTGTTGCACCCCAGGATGTTCACCGCTCCTGGTTGTAGTGGCAAGGTCTCTTCTGTTGGCAGGCACTTGGTCAGAGCAGTCTGAAACAGCAGAGACCTGCAGGTCGGGTTTTCTCCCCCGTTGCCCTGTGGAGGTGTTTGCAGTTTTTGTGAGAGGAGGAAAGGGGATGGGGAGAGACTTGCTTGCCTTCTGTTTGACAATCTGAAGAGTGTTTTGCTTGCACAGATGGGTTTTTGAAATGGAAAAAAAAGGCTTAGCCTTGTTTCTGGAGATTATTTTAGCCAAGTAAAGCTTTTTGAAATACGTCTTTCCCAAACTCGTGTGCAGTTTGTGGCCTAAAAGCGGGACTTGATTAATAGTCAATACACTGCACACCCTCTTGGGCTCCGCAGCCATACATCTGCTGGTAATTGTGCATCTGGATGCTGGAGCATTCGCCTCAGCAAGACCTGATGCTTCATCTCTGCATAACTCTCTTAACATGGCAGAAGCAGGCTCTACATCGTAGTGGTTAGAGGGGGTAAAGTGTGTCCTGTGCTTGGCAAGGTCAGCGTGTAAGGACGTAGCGGGTGTGTAGTAGCCGCACCTATTTTGCTTGTATTATCCTGTAGCCAGATTCATTAGCACTAGAGTTTGCCGTACAAGCAAGTGTAGACGAGGGGCTTTGAAAAGGCGTGTGGATCCAGTGATAGCTTTGGGGACACTGACAAGAGCTTAGCAGCCTCTGACTGTGGGGCCGGGACAAAGGAAAGGCAGCATCCTTTCCAACTAGCCCTGGGCAAATGTCACGCCACCAATGGGCTAGTAACACAGTCTGGTGGCAGACTCCTGCACAGGGACAGAAGGGATAAGAGTGTCTTTCCCTTTTCTTTTTGTTTTATGAACTCTGAGGAGGCCACATCCTCAGCTGATGTCAGTCAGTAAATTGCCTTCAGTGGGCATGCTCAGATTTACCCTGTCAGAGGACCTGACCCAAAATTATGCAGTTAGAATCATGCAAATGGTCTCCTATGTTACTTCTAGTGCTGGAATTTTTATTGTCTAACCTTAAGCAAAAAGGAGGAAAAAAATTAAAAGGAAGGAAAGCTAATTAGGTTTTCTCACCTGCCGTGTAGCACGCTCGCAGCTCTGTCCTTGTGCCACTGCCGGGCAGGGAGCACACGTACACACCAGCACACCACTGTACACCCCTGCCCTTCTCCCCAGTTATGTGCTAAAACATGTAGGTGTCTCTCATTGAAATATTAATACCTCCCTGGAATTAATATGATTCCTTGTTTAACTGGATTAAAACCTTGGGAACCAAATTGCTTGCATTAAAATAACACCCTTTTAATTGATTCAGTCTGATTTACTTTACTCTGGTATTCCTGGATAACTCAATATTTAGGATGTGCTGTGCAGCCGAAGTCCTTCCCAGGCCCAGGGAAGCAGCAGGACGGGTGCCTTTCATGTTTGCTGCTCTTTGTGCTCAGTAAGGACCTTATGTGAGCTAGGATTGAAGCACAGCATGCCCTGACTATAACAAAGTGTGGAAAAGGCATAATCCAGTCTCGTGTAGGAGCACAAGCCCTGCTTTTCCCTTAGGACAAGCAGTGCTCCTAAGCACAGTCCTTAAACAACTAACTCCAGGCACTTTGGGCTTTCAGCAGGTTCCCTGGAGGCAAATAAGGGAGTATATGAGCTGTCTGCTCATCAGTGAGGAAATGCTGTTTTGAGCTGTGTTATTATTTAGATCCCAGGAGGGAAAGTCATAGCTGCTTTGGTTTAAGTACAAGGCTGTGTGATGGGACTCCTGGGTCGTATCCTGTCACGCTCATACTATCACTATAAGGAGTCGAATCCTCTGGGGACTGATTGTAATTTCTTAGGTAGAAGCAGAAAATGACCCTCAAAGTCAATGGACTTAGGCCAGCCTAAGTGTAATGCAGTGGTGAATAGAATAAGATTATGTGACTCACTCCACACCACAGAGAGACTAAGTGGCTAGTTCATTAATTGCTTTAAAGTCCTAATGTGGAAGGCTTTGTGTGATTCCACAGGAACCTTAACCCTAAAAGGCAACCACAGACAAATACAGGGGTGCACAGACTTCATAAGAGCTACTCTGTAGGCAAAGGAAAAATAAAATAAGCAAGGTCAGGACTCCCCACTGACCTGCCTCAGTGCGTGGTGGTCCCCAAACGGCGCGTGCCTGATGCAGCCTCTCAGTGCATGGTGGTCCTCACTTTAGTACTTCAAAGTTGCCAGGAAGGTTCTACAAGCCCTCGCTCATGTTCGGCCTGCCGAGAAGCCTTCTGAAGTGCCAGTCTGTCAGTGGCAGCAGCGTCTCGCATCTTCAAACAAAGGGGACTCTCTTCGGGTAGCAGAGACTTCCCTCCACATGACAATAGGAGCTGCGAGCAGGAGGCCTGATGAGGCTACAGGTAGGATCTAAGGTGCTGGAAATGATAGTTTCCTCGAGCCAGAGGAGGAGATCAAACGCTTCCTTTTTTGCCTGGTCCCACTTTCTCCTGTCTGTACCTGATGTGCTTTAGAAACATAGCAGCTGGGCTCTGCCTTCCTCACCGCAGAAGCCAGGGTGGCTCTGGGGATGCTCTCCATTTTGCAAGATTAACTTACAGGTGAGATAAGCAACCTTTGGCATTAAGGAGCAGGATCTACTTTTATTTCAGCAGGAAATTAAATAGAAAAGGTACATTTCCAAAGGGGACAGCTGAATATTTCCCTCCACGCACAAGATTCCCTCCACGACAGAAATTTCATGAATTTCTGTCCCCTTGAAGGGACACATTATGGTGTAAATCTGGGCTTCTCACACAAGCAGGGTGACGTGCTGAGTAGCACAGCTTTCCCTTTTCCTTCAGGTCTGTCCGAAAGCAAGCGCCGCAGGGCTGCGATCTCTGGCAGCGTCCGTACTGACTGCAGCGCAAGCACTCCCTGCTGCCAGCCCCTGCTTCACCATGATATTTGCCTGGGAACGCTCTCCAAGGGCAGAAGTATTTTATGTTCAGTGATAGTCCTGGGGACTTCAGTCCGTGGGCTGCAGAGCCAGCAGTGGTGGGTCCTGGCATCAGCGGCCAGGAGTGCTCAGCCCTCATCACGGACTGAAATTGGGTGTGGGTTTGGCAGTGAGTGCTTGGGGAGCCACTTCCAGTGCTGCCTCTCCTCCTGCTAAACTTCCATTTCTTACAGAGCACAGTGTTAAATGCCATGAAATTCAAATCATTGGGGGGAAAAGGGTAAGTTCCTGTGTCTTTTTTTTTTTTTTTTTTTTTTTTTTTTTTTTTTAATGCAAGACTTTTATAAAATTCATAAAGTGCTCTTAAAATCTTCTTCAGTTTTGCAGCAGCAGATTTTGCTGGAATGAGCTGTATGTAAGCTTGGTATTCTTGGGGCTGTTGCAGCAACCTGTCTGGTCCCTTGCAGGTGTGGAACAAGGTGAAAATAAACCTCACAAGGATCAAATGAAGGGCTTGGGTAAAATTTACTCTTCACTTGAGCTAGCACGCAAAAAAGTATTCAGGTGAGGTCTAGTCCATGGGTCCTCTATGTAGAGTGAATTCGTCAGCTAGTGAGAAAGAAAAAGGCAGTATGAGCCACAGAAGCCCTGGCTGCAGCTGGTTTTCTAGTCCCTTGCTGAGTTCCTACCGGTACTCAGAGAAAAGGTAAGAGGCGAATCATTGTAAAGAGCTCAGTGCAAACTTAGCTTGTTGAAAAACTCGCACTGCAAATGAGAGGCTCCTCATCTTGGATGTATCCCTTTTAATGCGCTGCTTTGTTACCTTTGTGAAGTGCTGGAAGTCCTTGAATCGGTGTGCTCTAACGCTAATCACATTGCATTGTGTCGCTTCCCCGGCCCCTGACCTTCTGGTGAATGAGTGGTTTCACCCAGTGGAAGTTACGGTTAGGTTAAGAGTAGAACTCTGGCTTAAGGATGGGTTTTGCCCCTCCGCCAGCTGGGATGTGATTCTGCTGATAGTTCTGTTCTTTTCAGTCTCCTTCAGTTCAGCTTTCCTTCTGCTTTTTGGATTGTCTTTCTGTAGGGATAGGATGTGTGGCCACGCTAGCTGTCAGCATCTTGCTAATGATTACATCTGGTGGTCTCTCTGGTCAATCAAACTTGATAGGAAGTTATTTGCTGATGAAACTCAGCAGCTGGATAGAAGAGACGAAATATGCTTTCAAATATGATATCAAATATGCTTTCTTGACTAAGAAAAGCTGCAGCAGGAGCTTTGACATCTTATGAGACATCAAGGAAGCAGTGCTTGCCATGACCTAGCTGCGGGAAGAAATTTCAGTCAGAACTCCTGAAGGCAATAGGGCAGAAGTCCAGGGAAGCTGGGACTCATCCATGTAGGTGCTCAGTAGTTATTACTTCTTTCCTTCAGCTCCCGTCTGAAGGGAGAGCCCGATCCTGCAGACCGCATGGGGAGTGCCAAGGTCGCCAGTCCTGGCTCTTTGCTGTGGCTGGTCACGTCCAGACCCTGCCCGAGGAGGCAGAGGACTGGGCTGTGCTGGGGCACTCGCAGGGCTCAGTGGGGGCATGGGGAAGGCAGAAATGCAGATGGGAAGGCAGAAAGAGGAAGGACGGCTTTGATGTGGACGTAGAAGGTGGGTCTCCAGAGACTGCCCCGTGAGAGAGCCGCTGAACTGCAAACATTGTCCTACTTTACTTTCTAATTTTTCCATAAAGCACCAAATATGCTGGTTTGTTTGTTTTATTGTTGGCTCCTGGGTTGCTCTAGGAATCCCCAGTCCACAAGTAATTCTGCACTGTACTAGGACTATACTCACAATTTTTTTTTCACCATTTAAAAATATAGACCTAACGTATTTTCGCTTTGTCTAACTCTCAGCAGAGGTTTCCATTTCCAGGGACATGTGCCCTTGGGAAGACAGCAGCTCCCCATCAGAGTGCTCCAGGATCTCCAAAGTGTATCAGGTTGTGCCTTGCGGGACACTTAATTTGGGAGCTAGTAATGCAAAGGCTTAGGAGGGTTGCCTCCAGCAACCAGCGATAACTAGAACAATCCTGCGTACAGGAACATAATAGAGAACTTGTCTGGACTCTGGGGTCCTGAGCAAATTTGTATCACAAATCTCTTCCCGCAAGGCCTTTGGGGCTGTTTTTTGTCTGGAGAACAGCTGGAGTAGCTCCATCATTTCCCATTCCCTGCTGGCCCAAGCACTGAGCCTGTGCTGCAGCCCCAAATCCTTTCCTTTGCAGCATGTAGACACAGAACTGCAGGACTGCTTCCTACTGAGGATGACTATGGGCCATGGGAGAAGTGTTTGTTGAACCAGGCATGAAATTTAAAGGTATCTGTTTTTTTCTCCCTTTTATTTGAAGGCCTTTTAAACCTAGAGAAGTTGCTTCGGCAGTTCCTCATTTCCAAGGACACTCTCTCAGTCCGGATGCTGGATGACAGCCGGGATCCTACCCCTCTCCTGAAAGAGATCCGGGATGACAAAACGGCTACCATCATTGTACATGCAAATGCTTCCATGTCTCATACCATTTTGCAGAAGGTGAGTGCTTGTTAAGTGTCACGGTTGTAAATGCTGCTGATTGCACTGAATGAGATGCTGTGTGCAGTACATGAGCATGCACATGCAGGTGTTGTGTGATAATGGAGTGTAGAAATTCCTGCAGCAACACTGGAAACAATCTCTGCTGAGAGGGGAATTGCCATTGATGGAGTTTCTGGGGAAATAATTTGCTCTCTCTTTCTAGGACTGTGTCTGTGGAAGGAATGGTTTAACTGGTCTGAGCTGATGTGTTTGCTTTGTAGAAGTGATGTCTGCTTGTGGTTTCTGTTGCCGTCAAACAGCTGTGGAGGGCTGCGTAGTGCTCTGAAATCAGTCAGTCACTGCAACAGCTTTTTCTTGTTTTTTCTCCAAGTATATTTCTAACTTTTTGCTTCGTTTTTTAATTGTCTTATTAACTGAGATTTTATTTTAATCATGTTTATTTTTAACTGGTCTCTTGCTGCAGTTTTTAGCATTTGTTTTGATAGTCTACTTCAAAATTGAGCAGTGGCTCCAGATGGAGTCTAAAGTTGTGTAGTTTCCCACAACCTGGAAGGAATGAGAAGTACTTTCCTGAATGGAGGCAGGATCCAAGCAACGGGGTCCCCCCTTGGCTGTTGGTGCAGGCGTTACACGTGGTGTCCTGGCTGTGGTATCAGGGAGTCAGCCATTTAAAGGCCTTGGCCGTATCAGATTTTCCCCTGATGACAGCCAGCAGAAACCATTTGAGCTGTTTGTATTATTCCCCACCCCCGCACAGCCCCTCAGCAAGATTTTTATTCCACTGCTTGCAATTTTGCATTTGAAACAGGCAGGTTTGGCAGTTTTTTGGGTCTTTATGCAGGTGGTGTTTTTTGGTGGTGTTTTTCCTTTCTCCCGGTCCCTGTGGTGTGCTGCCTGGCTGCTGAGGGCTGTTCCCCTTCTCTGTTGCTATAGTGACTTCCCACAGGCACACAGCAACAGTCTCCCTTCCTGGCTCCAGCATCCTTCTGTCGCGACTGATAGAGATGTCAGAGATTGCCACAATTTTTCAGCAGTTCAGTAAAATCTAATGCGCTCTTCCCAGCTAGAGGATTGTAGGGGTGGAAGGTGATAAATAATGAGCTTCTGATCTAGCAACTTCTTGCACCTTGGGAGGCTGGAAAGTATTTTCTTTAGAGAGGTGCAACCAGAGCAGGGAGTGAGGTTGTGGTGAGCAAGTAGGTGCCTCCTTGGCCCCTGCCCACAGGTCATTAAAAGCAAAAAAAAATGCACTACTGGCATGTGTCAGACCTGTCTCAGGAGACCAGTTCTGGCCTTGGATGATGAGAGAAATTGCAGATTCTCATATCTTACCCTCCACATATGGTCTGGAGACACATGGTTGCTTCCTCGATTACCAGCCTGTCCCGGCCGCCCACCTGCCAGCGGGCATGTTAAATGGATGGGAGCAATGCTCGCAGGAAGCGCTTTGTTGCTTGCTTTGATTTTCTGCCCTTGAAATCAAATGCATTGACTTCAAAGTGGGTCAGAGGGAGAGCTGACATTATTGCTGTCCCCAGGAAGGGAGAAGGGGAGGGAAGTGCGTGCCAGGTTTTATTGTGCAGGGGCTTAAAAATGAGGCAGCTGTCTGGAAAGCTGGCTGAAGGGCAGGTCGGCAGCCTCCTCTAGAGTTGTGGTGCTCTTTTGGTCAAACGACTTTGCTGTGTCCATTTTGCCACCGGTGCAAGGGACAGGGTGACAATGTGCAAGAGAAAGGCTGGACACAGCCAGACCTGAGCTGCTGTCGGTCCTCTGTGGGTGTTCAAAGCTTTCCCTGCTGCCTGTGCCCACTCCCACTGCAATGGTGGTGGCCTCGGATTTGCACAGAAATGGGTAAAGAACGGGCAGGAATAGGGAGAGGTGCAATCTAAGCCGCCTGTTCTCTGTATCTTTTCTTCACTCACTTTCTGATGTTGCCGTCCTTCGGCTTCTGGGGGAGATGGAAAGGGACTTTGGTCCTTCCCTCCCTGCCTCCAGTTCCCCTGTGTGATCTGGAGTGATGGGAAAACCTCTTTGCCAAGGTTTGGAAGCATGATCTGAGACCAGCTGTGCTTGGCAGCAAAACGTAGGCTTTCAGGAGGATCTGCAGATTAATCCCCCACTTTCCTGAGCATCTGTTCCCACAACCAACTCCTTGCGTAATGGGAATTTTGAATTTTGGAAAAGGTCTTTGATAATCTGGTCTGTGATCTCTAGAACAGATCATCCCATGGAAAAATCTGTGTCCTTCTCTCTGCATCTCCATATGCTTTTACCCTCTTTTTTTTTTTTTTTTTTTCTTTCCCATTTCTGTGGCCATCCAAGCCCTGTTTACATTCTGGAGAACAGGCTGAGTTACTCTATTTCATTCATGCTAATTAATTTGCGGGATCTGAGCCCAAATCTGACGGATACATGTGGAAAAACCACCATTGGGATGACTGTTCTTTTTCTGTAACTTCAGAAGAGATTTTCTGCCTTGCTTTCCGCATTGTGGTGTTTGTGGTGAAAGGAGACAGGCCCTGAGCTCTCTCAACTGCTGCTTTCCCTTGTTATGTTCAAAAAGATGTTGGTGCAGTGTTGGGTGGTTTCTCTCTGCCAGGCAGCCCCTGTGCAGGTGCTTTGTCAGCGCTGTCGCAGAGAGACCTCAGAGGTAGGCTCAGTCCTGCTGAAAAATTGGTTCCCCAGACTTTAATTTCACAGGTCAAATTGCGTTGCTGTGTCCCACCCTTCCTCGCCTGCCGGAAGACAGCAGCTCTTGCACAGAGCGATAAGGATGAAAAAGCAAATGTGGCTCAGTCTCTGCCTTGCTGGAGTGTAGATTGAAAATTGTCAGGCTCTGGTCTAATCTCCTTTCCTCTTCTTCACAGGCAGCTGAACTGGGAATGGCGTCTGCCTATTACACGTATATCTTCACTAATCTGGTAAGACGTTTTTCTCGGCTTTTCTCCCGTGTGCGTGTAGAATCATATTAATGGGAGCTGATCTCCCTGGCCTGTGGAAGAGTTGGGAAGAGCCACATGCTTGCAGAGTGGAGGATTCGTGGTGAAGTGGGAGGGAGGCAGGGAAGGGTGACCCCTGCAAACCTCAGTATCAGTCAGGGAAGGTCTTGCCGTGGCCTTCGGGAGGTGAAAGCCCACAAGTGCCTGGCAGCGCTGACCGATCCCGTGCTTTGTAGGGCAGGATTTGCAGACATTGCGGCCAGAGCCGGTGTGATGAGATGTGCGGGTCCTTGGGAAACACCGGCAGATGGATGGTTCCTGACTGAGGGCTTAGAAGGCTTACGCTGGAGGTGTCGGCTCCTGAGCCCGTTCCCCGCACCAGGAGAAGGACAGAGAGCACCACGGCCCTGTGCTTTGCTGCTGCACCTCTGAGAGCGGCTATGTGAGACAAAGGAAGGATGATGCCATAAATGTTGAGAGGCAGAGCAGGGTATATCTTCAGTGTGGCCCCTGGTGATTTGGCTTTATAGCTACTAATAACATTAATGGGGGGATCGCGTGGTTAAATCCCCGAGTACTGTGCTAAACAAGGAGTAATGGGCTTAGGCAGCAGCAGGGGGAAACCCAAAATAAACACCAGAGAAACTTCTCTTGCTGCTGCAGCAGGTACGAGGCTCTTGAGGAGGCTGCCAAATGGTGTGGGGGAAATGCTACAGCCCAGGAGACCGGACACCTGCCTATTAACGCTGGTGCGGGGATGATGGAAACCTGAGTGCACAGGATGGGCTGGATGATTAAGTGGAGGTGCCTTCCAACCCCAAATGATACTCATATTCTCTAATTTCTATTAATATTTATGCCAGGGTGTGCGTGTGCCAGGAAAGCCGAGAGCTGAATCACGCTTTGTGTTTGGGTGGGAGACAGACGGGAACGGATGGAGCCAAACGTGTAGGCAGGAGAGCTGGAGTGGAGAGGAGGAGGGGGAAGGAGTGATATGGAGGGGGTGAAAGCCAAGAGAGCAATTCGGACAGTGAATGGAAAAGAGATAGGGAAAGCAGATGTCAGAAAAGAGAAAAATGAAAAAAAAAAACCAACAGAAAAAGCCACAGGCTTCCTACCTGAACTAATAGCATTCTGATTCCTGCTTAGTGCTCAATCCATAGGTCCTAACCTTGCTCATTATCATCCCAGCGGGAACAGGCTTCACTGCTCCTGTTTGTCCCCACATGAACGATCAGGACAGGGCAGGAAAGCAGAAGGAAGGATGTAGCTGGAGGGACCCCAATGATGGAGACTGGGGGAAGACTGGGTCACTTGTTCTGAGGCAGTAGCTACTGCTTTTGATTTCTCACTCCCCTCCCTGTGCCAGCCCTGAGTCAGGGTGTAGCTGGGCTGGTGCTGCTGGTAGGGCTGGGTAAGGGACAGTGGCCATCCCCATCAGATCCTGCTCACAGCGCTAAACCACTCCCATTCTTTCCCAGTCATAGCAAGTGGTTTTCTTGTTGCCCTCTGGTCCCAACACCTATTTCTTGTTCCACTTGCCCTCCCCGGTCCCGGCAGTCTCTGTGCACCCCATGGAGCGGGACTACTTGTGAGTGGTGCTTGGACAACAGAAGTAACTACAGAAATGAAGCTAGCTCCCCACTGCCACCACTAGCAGGCTTGTTTTGAGCATGGGTGTGATTAAGCGTTTGCTTGAGGTGAAATTTGTCTTTGAAACCCATTCATCTAGTGTAATGCAGTTATGGCAGGTGAGAAAGAAATGAGGTTTTTTGCAATTCACTCTCACAGGATATCAGTCTGTTTACCCAGGCTATTTTACCCCTTTGTCCAAAACATGAGCTCTCAGCAGAACTCGCTGGGTTTTTGGCAAGGACTGTTGAAGAAAGGTGACATCGGGCAAAACCTGGGCAGATGGAAGAGATGTTTAAGGAAATTAGTACTATTTAAATGAGGATGAGAGATGGGAGTGAGCAATTTAGACTAATAAATCTGGAGGGATTATCAGGCTCCTAATGAACCCTCTGAGGTTTTGCAATCGCTGCCTAATAGAAAAGATAAAATCATAGTGAACTGCTGTCAAGGGGAGCAAGCAAAAAGATGGCTTTAAATGGAGGAAGGGCCCATCAGAAGGGAAACAGACAGTCTGTATATCATTAAGCTACTTGGAGGTGGAAAAATATTTTGGGAAAAAAAAAAAGAAGAGGAAAAGGGATAAAATCCTGAATTAAACACCTGCCCTCCAGCACTAGAGGGGAATTCTGTTTCTGTCTTCTAGCATTAATTTTATTTAATAAGCGCATCCCAGCCGACAGCTAGTTGCCTGTCAGAGCTCTTCTCTCTGTGGAGCGTTGGATGGAGGCAAGTTGCTGCAACAGCCCTGCTGCGGGTCTGTGGGGAGAGCAATTTGGGGGTGAGGGCTCCCGCTTAGCCAGCCTGATGACCGCAGATAGCGTCAGCGCCGCTCTCCTCCCGTTCAGCGGAGAGGCAGAGCGGCATGCGAAGGCAGATGCCAGCCTTTGGCAGGAGATTGTGGGAGCAAATGAGGAGCAAGTCCTCAGCCCCCAAAGCATTTCCATTGGAGCCGAGGCCAAGGCAAGCAGCCTGATGTAAAATTATCCACAGGCTAATTTACTGCATGCAAATTCGTTATCAGCCTCCTTCAGCTAGCTCAGGGAACTCTCTTTGTCAGCAACAGAAGCTCAACAAATTTTCCAGGAGTCCTAATGAAACTTGCAGAACAGAGCAGGTCTGTCGCATTTTTCTTCCCCATGTCCATCGTCTGCGTACGGGGTACTCGTGGCAACTGAGCACCCTTCTGTCGTCAGTCCCTTTGCAGAAAATCTCACTTTAACCCATATTTCTTCATGGCATCTCCCCATGGTGACACACTGCCTTGCTCTGGGGCTTACCCTTCTGGGAGGGCTAACATTTCCCAGTGATTAATGGCAAACACTGACCCAGTGGCCAGCTGCTCCTTCTGCCTTGGATTGCGCGGTGCTAAGATGAGCTCAGAGCTGTTCATCACCCCTTCCCTGCTCCCCAGCAGGGCACAAGGTTTCTGTGTATCCACACAGCTTATGACCATGTAAGGGGGCAATGCTGTGCTCCATAATAATAATAGTAGTAGTAGTAGTAGTAGTAATACTAATAATGCCAGTGCATAAATAAAGCCTTGCAAACAGTCTGTAGTGCATAGAAAGAGTGTTCCTTCTGGTGCTGGAAATCCTTGAAATCAGCAGCGCAGAGCAGGACGGATGTTGGATGCCTCCAAAATCCTGTGCTACAATAAATTATTTTAGCCTGTTAATTCTGTGTAACTTGTTGTTGTTTGTCTTTTTTTTTTTTCTCTCTCTCTCTCTTTTTTTTTTTTTAGTGTAAGATATGTACTTCAGGCTGGGTTTAAATTTCAAAACATTTATCAGGGAGATTAGATGGAAATAATTGAAACAATGAAAATGATTACTGTAAGAAGGAATGTGTAAAGGAGTTTTACCAGTGCTTTGAGTCAGATGCTCTATTCATTGGATGCAGTTTTGTTCCCCGACAATATTGCGCGAAGGTGTTGTGGCTGATAAAACAGCTGCCGTATTCAATTTCCAGAGAGCAGATAAATCAGTTTTGGTTTGGTTTTTTTTGTTTCCTGTTTTTTCTTCTTTGTTAGTGATTTATAAAGAGATTGGCCTTCATATAGGAGGAGGTTTTCAAAGCTGAATTGTCGCTCTGGATGCCCCGTTGGAACTGGAGGGGAAACTAGTGTCTAAATCATCCAGACAACATCACGCGTTTCAGCGGTAGCTTGCCTTACCGTAGGAAGGGAGGGAATGACATAACGTAAAGCAGAGGGAAAGTGGCCTACAGGTTAGTTTTTGACTGGGACTCTGGAGCTTAGATGTTCAGTCCTGCTTTGCAAAATTGCCTTCTCTCGGTGAAATGACCTTCTCTTTCTGTGTCTGGTTCTACAGTGTGAGCTCCAGCACGGGCCATGGTGTTTGGCCTCGCTGCACCAGGTCTGCCAGCCACAAGCAACCTCACTTTCCCTTGCACTCTAGCAGAAGTGAAGAACACAGACTCTTTTATAATTCTTTGACAAATTTTAGCTTGCAGTCCAGCCAGCCTTCCTGATTCCCAGTAGCTGATGCAAACCTTTTTGTAGAGTCCCGATCATCCCCTGGATTTATATCATCATATTTTCAGTGGCATGTGGTAGCAGGGCAAGCAAATCGAGTTTTTGCAAGGATGCCAAAGCAATTTCTCCTCATTCTAGTTAGCATGAGAAAAGGAGGATTTAGATAATAATTTTACTTCCCTGTGTTTTGCTGCCTGTGCTACCTTACCTGTCTTGGGTCTTCTTTATGCGTTGTTCAGAAGCCATCCTGTGCTTGATTTCCAGTTGCTGAGTAAATCATTCTCTCAGATACAGCCCAGGCCCTCTGCTGTGAGAGCAAACCTCTCTCTTTTCCTCTACCCTCATGCTGTCTTGTCCTATTTGTCTTTCAGACTTTCTACCCCTTGTATTCCAAGAGCTGTACTTTTCCAGTCCCAACATTAGCACTTGACCTCTTTGCTCATTGAGGATTTGTCACTCTTCAAACCTCAGGCTCCCTGCAGAGAAGTTGAAGTAAATTGCTTTTACTAAGGACATGGGCAATGTATTTTCCTAAATTGCTCTCGTTTGAAGAACAGCCTCCCAAATGTAGTAGCTCACCTTGCATGAGGAGGTAAAAAACCCATCCTTACTAGCAAATGTCACACTGATGCTTTTGTGATGCGTCAACTTTGTAAAAGCAACCAGATTATATATGGATAGTTCCCCTAAATTGTCCCCAAGCTCATTGAGCTCACAGTTCCTCGTTAGCTACGTGAATGGCTGAATAACAGTGCTTTGGGTAGATCTCCCACATCCAGTTACCTACTCAAAAGGCCACAATTTGTTGCTGTGATGACTTTTTTTCTTCTAGAGAAATGATTTTTACATGTGGCCCATTATAAACTTATTGACTCTGTCAATAGTTTATAAATAAAATGAGCCTTTCAAGAAAACCATAAAGCACTTAACATAATATTGTCCACTTGAGTAAATAAATAAATGTGTTCTTAGAGGAGCTTAGGAATGATTAACAGACTCGACAGCTTAGCCCTGAGGGCAACAGGATCCAGGGAGACAAAGGCGGGTATTTTCTCCACTGCTACATTTAACAGAGGAGGCCCAATGGTCCTGGGGGAGAAACTGGTCTCCGGTGACAAATTGTGAAGAACTGACCATTGCATGGTCCGAATGCCCCAGTCATGTAATGAGCATGCAGCCATGCACAAGGCTGGCAGTGATGCTTGGGTGGCAGTCCCTGGTGTGCTTTGGTGTTATGGAGGAGGATGGGAGGTACCACCAGTCCCCTGGGAAAGTCATTCACTTTGATCTGTATTTTGCATTCTTTGTCAATTTGCACATTTTTCTTCCTGTTCATGTTCTTGCTGCTGTTAATGATCTCCATCAGTGTGAGAGCACTGTAGGGGACCTTGGTGACACAGGACCCTCAAAGTCTTTTCAAGCTTCTTGTGAGGAATTAATGTTTTAGCCATTTGTTTGGGTGTCCCTGGAGGAAGAACAGTCCTGCTCCCCTCTCTGTCGGTGAGTCTTGCTGCAGACTCAACGTGTTGTTTGTGCCTGAACTGTGAACACTGGAGTAACTGCAGAGCAGTTGCACCAGATCCATTCAGTGTAAATGGGACCAGGATGGTACCTTCCGCCCCTTCGAACTATGAGTACTAGTCCTGGCCCCGACAGCCTGGGGAGAGTTTTGTTTGCCCGAAGAACGAAGAGTTGAGATACTTTATCTCCTCTGCTTAACTCTAAAATGGTGAATAGTGATGCATATTGGCATCCAGTGATGTCAGCAGTGAAGCACCTAGAGCTGTGCTGGCTTTGCACTAGCTGAAGGTTTGGCTCCTGCGTAAAAGCTGCCAGGCAATCTCGGTATGGGAACTCTAAGTCTGTGTTTGGAGGATGACAGCTTTTCTAAGCACCCGATACTCTTGAAATGGAAGTTTTGCCAGAGTGAGGGCTTAATAATAGAGAAATGGAAGCCTTGGCCCAGCGTTCTCCTTCCCGTCCAACATAAAAATCGAGAAGGAACAGTACAGCATGTTCTGGACCCACAGCGAGCCTGTGCCGGGTGTCAATCAGCCTTCGGCACTGTCAAAGGGCTGGATCCTTGGCTGGGTCCGAGGGGAATGAGGTCAGTGCAGCCTGCTGAGCTTACAGCACCAGGAGTTTCTCCTGCTGAGCACTGGGCATTGACAGCGTCAGAGGGTCTTGTGGAGGCTGCTAATCAGCAGATCCAAAAATCCAATAAAGCCCTTGCAGTAATTAAGAGAGGAAGATAACCACATGTGTGTGTGAGCAAAAGAGAGAGGAGGGAGGGAGAGGGGACATCTTGCTGTCAGTGTAGGTTGAATTGAGCAAATGCTGTTCCTTCCAGGGGCTTGGGATGGAGTGAGGTCGAGCAGGGTGTGGAAAGGTCTTGGAGTCACTAAAAATGAAATGAACCCATCTTTATACTTGTCCCCAGTGTGCAGGTAGTGGCCACCATCTCCCCGCTTCCCGGGTGATCTAGGTTATTAAAAATATAAGAATCGAGTCAGGGAGTGAGGTTCTTCGCACACAAATAGGATGCAGAACAATATCACCAGTTAAATCGATAAAGCTGGAAGGACCTCAGTAGCTGATGCAGAGCACTGAATAGCAAACTGGCCATCTCCCCACCGTGGAGTGAGCAATTACCGGGAGCCACTCACTGAAGTGAGACCACAGCGCGGCAGTGCAGGGGAGTCTTGAGGGCTCTCGCAGCTCCACACTTTAAAAAACATTTGCTTATCAGGCAGCCTGTTATGGCACTAATAATCCCATGCTTGACTGGCCCTTTCCATGCAGAACTCTCCAGCCTCTTCCCAGGCTTGGGAGGGAGGGTGTGATGGTGGGGCCAGTAGCGAGGGAAGACATGGACATCATTCGGGGGGGCCTACTTTGGTGTAGGAGTGGATCACTTAGGTATCGATTTGGGAGGATACTTCATTACTTATATGCTTAAATATGAATACTGGCTTTGATGGTTTGCGTTGTAAGGCACGTTGTTTATCCATGTCTGTCTTAGGCTGATTCTGCTGCCAGATTTTTAATTGCTTGCCCTTCTTTGCTCTGTGCCTCAGTTTCCTCCTCTGTATTGTGGACATAATAATTTCCTGGCAGGAGTCCTGACGGGGCAAGGCAGCAGTGATTTTGTGCGTTCACCTGGCACTGTGCTGTGACAATGTGAGGAGCAGCCTGTTGCTTCTGTAGTGTTTCAGAGCCGGAGTGAAATGGGCAGAGCAGGAAGGGAGATTTCCATCAGAAACCCACCAGCCTATTGCGGGAGTCCTGTTGGCAGTGCGGGCTGAGGTGGGAGAGGGCTTGTGGGTGCTGAGTCCCGGTCGGGATCGGTTGGCACGTGATCCAAACGTGCAAGTCAAGAGAGACTTGCACTGAGTAATACACTTGTGCCTTATGGGTTTATGTTCCTAATGGAATGGAGACTATAGCCTATAAATCTCCTGATCATAACTCACAGCTAGCGACGCCAGAAAATCCAAGCTCATGGCTTTAAAACTATGAATTACAGAGCTTGGCTGTGTGGCTTTTATTAGCCAGGTTCTCTGAATGATCTAAATGTTCGGGTCACTCCGTAGGTTTTGTCTGCTGCTGTAAAGCAAGAATGCAGGTCGAGTGCTGCATGGAGCACAGAAGCCCAGGAGTGACTTCATCTTCTAATAACTCCTCCAGTGCTGTCTCCCAGGGAACCTCTTTGTATTCAATTAGCTAATGTGTGCCTAGCACTTTGAAAATATAGAGTGCCATAGAATTGCTAAGCGTTGTTATTTAACAGCACATATTTAGCAGTTGCAGCCCTGTAGTAGAAGTTGGAAAATCTACACTGTAATTGCCTGGTGCTGCTGCAGAATTTGCTGTGATCTGAGCAAAGCTTGAGGATTTTTCTTCTGTAAAAGTTCATTAATTTTGGCTGCAGGTCCTCAGGGCCTACTTCTTCTGAGATCCCATGAAGCAGAATATTGACTTTTGGTGGGTGCTTGAAAAAACAGATGGAAAAGAGGGGGAAGAATTCAGGCAGCCAGGACTGGTGTACCTGAAATCCACCTTGGCATGGTTTTTGATGATCATCTTTGTACCTCCGGTTGCACTGGTTGGCAGAAAGGAGCTGGACTGAGGCAGAGGGCAAAGTGCTGGTCAACTATTGCAATTGTTCCAGTGTAGAGAGGGAAAAAAAATCATTGGCAGTGGAACAGGAGATAGTGAGGGAGGTGCTGTCTGCACCCATCTCCTTGATTCACACCCTTTTGTATTTAGCAGGTGCCCTGTTCTTGCCTGAAAGTCCGTGGTTACACAGCTGTATTTGCACAGGCGGAGAGGCTAGGACAAGGTGCTCTGGGGCTTGGAGTCCCTCTTTAAACTCAATCTGCTGACAGGTGTGAGTTATTTTTCTAATGGCTCCTTGCTCTTATTGCATTGGAGAGCTATCTTCCAGCCCACAAAAGCACCAGCCAGCACTGCAGATAAGAAAGAGTAACTATGCGAGGAGAGGAGAGGTGGCAGTGAAACTGCTCTGTGTAAGCACTGTGCTCACCAGCTTGGTCTAGCAGTCAAGGCAAGGTCAGGTATGTATACCATAGTTGTGCTCAGACTGTTTAATTTTTCCTAGCTTAGGCAAAAGTCAGCTTCAGTATGTCTTAATTGAGAAATCCTTGGATCTGATGCCGAATCCCTGTGCGCCTGCCAGAGAGCCGTTCATCTGTCTGAGTCTCGCTTCTCAAATCTGAACAGTAGTTCTCTAGCTCAGTCCCATCTTTGAAAAAGTAAATGCGTTAACACTTGCATGCAAACACACGGTGAGAGGAGATCATCTCCAAGAGCAGGGTTTTCCACCCCTTTTCCTGCGGCCAGGCAGCGTCAGAGGCTCAGCCGTCGCTTGCCATCAGGAGGGCAGGGCGGGAGGTAGGACCAGGGCTGACGGATGCGGCGTCAAGCTCTGGAGATCAGCTGAGTGGTGCAGGTCTTGAATGAGAAATGAGTTTGTGTTTGCAAAACATGGGTTTGGAAATGTCAAGCGTGGTGAATGACTGTGTAGGAAAGGAAAAAAACAAATAGAGACAGAAGCTGAGCCAGCAGCTACGGGAGTATGCGGGTGCTCTCACCCCTTTGCCCTCCTAGCAAGCCTGACCTTGCCAAATCTCTCTTATCCCATTGCAAATGAAGTGTGTCCCCCAAGGACGGTTTATCTCCATCTCATTGCATAGGCAGCTCATGGCTCATTTGCTTGTTTCTGACCTGGGCCCGCAGGATGCTCTTGTGCATGTCTGATGGAAAACCATCAGACATGCACAGAGGGCTGGGGCAGAAGCGGAGGGAAGGGACAGGGAGCAGTGCAGGGAAAGGGTTGTGTACAGGCCACACGATCCTCATGTGTTACCAAAGTGGATGCTTTATGAGCGTGATGGCAACAGAAATGGGGTTTTCTGCAGCTGGAGGCTTGCCTAGAAAAAGACAGATATGGAGAGTGTTGGCTGTAGAAAAAGACCGAGACTTGCAATGACCAGTCGCCCCTAATGGGAGCTGGGAAAGAGCTGCTGTTAACATTTGAACTAGGGCAAGTTGTTGGCTCCAGGGGGAGCATGTCCAGGTCTGCCTGCGGTCGCGTGGGAATTTCCCCAGGGAACTGGGCTGGTGCAGGTAGGGGGTCTGTCCCAAAAGCTGTGCAGGGAGGCAAGCCGAGGGCTGGGACTGACCCCGTCGCTCAGCAGCACAAGATTGCGTCCATGGGTTCAGCCTTGCGAGTGCTGCGTGACTGGGGCAGATCACAGCTCTGCCTCAGTTTCCCCATGTGAATTGATAATGAAGCCTTGGACTCTGTGGCTGTTTTGTACGTAAGATCTCATTTTCCTTCTGCCATAAGGAAGCTGAGAGGGCAGTCGGGCAGCTGTTCATATTGTGCCCCGTGCAATTTGCTTCCCAGCTCTGGCTGGGGTGAGGTGGTATTTTGCAGGGGCTCGACATACCTCCTGCTGCTCTGCTTGCATCCAGGATCTCCTCAGGCCCAGGTCCTCATTAGCCATCTGCCCTCGTTGCGCAGGTTGACAGGATGCTGTGGGTAAATGGATAACCTGTCAGGAAGGCAGGAGGATAATATCATTCAAATGAATCAATAGTTCACAGGCAATTTCATGTTACCTAACATTAATGCGGTTGTGTCCAAAACGCACTTAATCCTGTGTCTGATCACATTCTCATGGGAGTTTGCTGTGCTGGAATAGTCTTGTAACTCCGTATTTTGGAGATTTACAGACATTGTTCCTATGTGCATGCATACTCAGGAAAGATAAAAAATGACTTGACTCACTGAGACCTCATAGTCCACAGAGCCAAAAGACATTTGTATTAGTGATGGAAGAGAATGGGTATCCAGCAGTTTCTGAAACGATTACTCCCACCTTTTCACTCCATTTTAGCAATTAGCAAAAGAGAAATTAGTGAGGAAGGCACCATTATTTCCTGCTAATAGGACAAGGAGGGTTGGACTCTTCTTCAGGAAACTGGCTGTGTCATGTAACAGCTTCTTTTGATGTGAGTAGCAAAATAGAGCTCTGCCTTTTTCCTTTTTTATATATATATGTGTGTATATATATATATACAGCCATTTTCATACATCTTACCACTTTGCTCCTCAGAAATGTAAGAGGATGAGCCCTGCACCAAAGCCCACAGTCAAAGCACCTTCCCACTCTCCACAGAGAGGCATTAGGATGTCCCGTAATGGTGATCTCCTCCTGGTGCCTGATCGCATGAAGGAGCAGGGCAGGATTTTATTTAACAATTTAAACTCTGTATCACTGAATTGGGTATGGTGGTGGTAGAGCGTCACTCAGCAGATGACGTTTGTCACCCAGGCTGGGATCCAGCTCAAGGCACTCTTTGAGGAAATTAAAAACAGTAAAGAAAGGACATTAATTTCTCTCCAGACGTGGATCTCCCCAGTTTGGTGGTCTTGGCTGCATGGGGATCCCTCATGACCCGGGTTTGGATGGGCAACCATCTGGTTGGGGTTCTCAGCTGTGGTGATACCCGAGCACAGCAGTGTTTTCATGGGGAGCACAGCAAGGATCTTTTCATGGGAGTACCTTGAACAGAGCATTGCTTGGGAAATATTGATCTGCTAAAACCTGCACAGTATAATCTGCTCTGTGCTCCAGACCTCCCACAAGAGAGCTGATCTTCTTTGGCTACTTATAGCAGGTTACTGGCTTCATCTGAAAAATATCATCCATCTCCCTGCCTCTGTTGTAAACTCTATGTTACAGGGAACCTCTTGTCAGAAGAGTTGGTTTATGAGTTGCAAAGAATAACACCGCACTCAGGTGGTTGGCAGGAATTGCGGCTCAGAAATGAAAAGTTTCTGGAACCTGCTTTGGAGGGGTTTTGGGTTTTTTTTGTGGAACTTGGCCAATAAAGTACTGGACTTGGCTGACATCTTCATTAAAAGCCTGAGACAGGCAGCATGCTGAGTCGAGTTGTGGTTAGCACCCAGGCTCTGCCTTACTGGCTAGTGGGTGCATTTCAGCCCCAACTTGAAGGTGGTGGGTTCCACGTGCAGGTTATCGTAGCTGCATGGTCCTGTCTTCCCTTCAAGCGTATGGAGTCGTTCTGAAGACTTTGGTTCCTGTTTTCTTCCCTAATCCTGCTTACTGTTTTGGACTGCTTTAGGAGTTTTCCCTCCAGCGCCTGGACAACCTGCTGGATGACCGAGTCAACATCCTGGGATTTTCCATTTTCAACCAGTCTCACGCTTTCTTCCAAGAGTTTGTCCAGAGCCTCAACCAGTCCTGGCAGGAGAACTGTGATCACGCTCCTTTTACTGGGCCGGCAGTAAGTAAAATTCATGCCCATCATCCACAGCCTCCCTGAGTCAGAAGCTGCTGTAGTTCATCAGGAAAACCTGGTGAAAAGATCTGCAGGCTGGTTCTGAGCAGATGCTGGCAATGCAGTGTGTGTGAAGACTGTGCAGAGATCGAAACTCTGGTTTCAAATGTATGGGTGCATGGTACTGACTAGTTATTTAATCCAGATAATCCCTGTGCTGAAGAGCTCGGGCACGGCACCAGACTGCTGTCGTACCTAGGATTGGCTTTCATGGTTGTTGGTCTTGGGAAGACAGTGGTCCAGGAAAGGGAAGAATGAGCCAGACAGTGCACCTTAGTTGAGTTAAGTAGATAGGAGAGGACTTGGGGTGTGAAGCTGTGACTTACAGGGGGGCCTCCTGATCTGGAGAACACTAAGGCAATCCTGAAAGCCCCTAGTCACCCAAAGGGACCCTGGGGAGCACTGTGGGTATAGAGCTTTAGAGGGCTTCTCTGTGCTTGAGTGGCTGTACAGCTTTAAATTCAAGCCTAATTTTAATTTTAATTATATTTATGTGTGAGTGAGGGGGATGATGCCGCCCAGATTCAATGTTTCCCTTGTGAAATTTGTCCCTGTGTATTTACCTCTAGGAAAATGGCTTGAGGAAGAGGAAGTCTGGATGCAAATAGTGTAGAAAGGGCTGGGCTTAGGCAGATGCCAAGGGGGCTGTGTTACGTTGGGTGTTCTAACATCTCCCTGATGAGTGTGCAGATCGGCACCGAAATCTTCCCTAGGGACTCTTCATAACTGGGAAGGTTTGCAAAGCAGATTTGCCAGATCTGGGATGCAGGGGGCTGCAGCTGGAGCTGGGGGAGGGAAGAGAAAAAAATGCCATTAGTGGAACACTTTGCATTGTTTTTCATGAACTCAGAGTCCCCTTGACAAGCTGAGGCAGCTGTGTACTGCTGAAAACCTCCTTATTATCACTACAAAGTGATCTTAAGCAGGCAAAATAAGGAGCTTTCTGCCCTTTGTGTCCACATCATCTTGGCTTGACACAGAGGTCAGGCCATGGTTAGCACATGCCTGGGACCATCCTGCTCTCCCTCCTCCCGGCCCTCCTGCGCGGAGGTAGCTGCAGTGAGCTTGCTCTCTGCCCTGCTAAATCTCTGTAGGGTTGCTACCAGGAAGCTTCCTATTTGGATGACAGTTGCAAGGACTCTTCAAAGGCATTAAAAATATATTTCCTTCTAATAGTACAAAGAGAAGACAGTAGGAACAGAAGCATAGCAGGTGTGATGGGGAAATAACTGATCTCATTGTGGATCTCATTCTTACCCTGCATTGTCTTGAACAACCAGCAAAATCTGTAGGTGGAAGGATGCAAGAGCATGCCCCATTGCAGCACTGTTTTTGGAAAGAGCAAGCGAGTTCAGAGCTGGATGGAGCTGTGTGGTTTGTGAGCCTGAGCCTAAATCACCCATCAGCGTAATGCTAAGCCAGCTGGATGCTCCTTTCATTCATTCATAAGGCACAATCAGCTGTACAGCAGGCTAGGGAGGAGGCATCTGGAGGGAGGGGGCGCATCGCTAACCTGCTCCAGCCCTGCTGTCGTTAGGGGACCTTCCTGGGCTCTGCAGTGCTTTCCCAACACCTGCCGTGGGGCTGCTCTTGGCTGCGCTGGGCGGCTGCCCTTGTGCCAGGTGGTGGGCAGCTGCTCAGGAGGGACCGCTATTCTTCTGGTACAGATGGCGAATTGAGGCATAGAAGCGAAGTGACTTTTCCCGTTATATCAAAGTCAGGGAATCTACAGCATGACTGGGAAAAATGGGTTCAGTTCTCTTCAACCCTAGTGCAGAGTCTTAACCAGAGATTATTTCTTTCTGATGATATAAAGGTTCACTCTGTGTTTGTAGCAAGGCTTCCATCGCCAATATGCCATGTCCCAGGTGATCAGAAAAGGTGATGAAGATACAGAACAGAGGTGAAGCAGAATATTCCCTGGCAGGGCATATGTTTCCTCTCTTGTGTCTGCAAGGGAAATCCATTACTATTTTGCATTTTGTTGTGTCTGCCACTGGAAATCTGGCAGGTCTCACCTCCCAGAGAGCGTGTCTCTGTGTAAGAACTTCCTCTTTTAGTCCTGGGAAGCAGATATCTCGTGGGATAGCTCATACTAAAAAGAGAAAGGAAGCTTAACAGCTGGAAGTGATAGGACGGAGGTTTCCTGTGAGCTGCAAAATCCCAGGGCTTTCTTGCTAGAGCTGAGAAAGTGTCTGAGGAAGGAGGAGGGAGCTGCTTGCTCCAATGCCATTCTCATTAATCACATTGCAAAGAAAGGAAATCAGAGAAAATCATTCAAATTACAGATGGCTAGATTAGGTAATTAGAATTTAGGCTAAAACAGATGTTTGTAATTAAGTGTTTATGTCATTGAATAAAATCCAGATTGTAAAGTCTATTTCACAGGATTTTAATGGTTTTAATTCTCTGTGTTATGTTTGGGGGCAAAGATGCAGATGATAATGTTTTAGGAAGAAAAGAAAAAAAAAAAACCACATGGGAGAATGCAGACTAGCCAAACCTGTTCATATTTCCCTAGAGATCAGTTTACCTTTAAACATAGCCTTTATGTGGGAGATATCTGTAAACAAAAAATGAAGTGGGATCTTCCACTCAACTATGCCTAACTTACTGTTTGTTTCTAGAGGGGTACAGCTTGTGTTGGTGGGAAGGTGTGCTTCATCAAGCAAAGAGCTGTGGTGTACTGGAGTAGAGCTCAGGCACCATCCCTGCTCCCGAGGTGTTAGCTGTCTTGAAGACGCTGGTGGGAATGGTCCTGCCAGTTGATGTGCACAGGGGCTGGAGATCTGTTTCTTGACCCTTTCTAGTTGGTAAGTGGTTCCCAGTGCTCTGTGTCACACTTGTACCCTGCAACACCTCCTTAGTTCTCGCGCACAGCCCCTCCACGTGCGGCTGACCAGCATGCCGAGGGGAATAGAGCTGCGAGCCCATCTGCTCGCTTTTCTGAAGGCTTTTTCTGATGAGGCATCTGTCAAATGGCAGTTTTTATCAGCAGCTTTCATTGTCAAGAATTAGGCTTTAGGGATAGAGGGAAGTCCTCTTCCACTCATGAACCTGCAAGTGGAGGACCACAGCTGAGCTTACCAAGTCTTTCACTTGCAGACCATCACGGAGCTCTTACATTGCAGAGATGCTACAAAAACAACAGGGATCTGCACAAATCAGACAATGCACGCAAGGAAGAGAATCAATTTGTTAAGAGGCAAATTGGCTTTTTGTGGCAGTGACAAAGCTGTGGTTTAAAATGAGACCATAGTAGTAGTGAGAGATTTTGTAGGCAACATGAAGAAAGTTGAGGCGATGTACATGAGAGCAGTGACAGATCCCCTTGCTGAATCTGCCTAGAGGAAGTTAAAAAGGTGCTGCCTCCAGCTTGCTCTCCACTCCTCTGCTGAAGGTTATGGCCCCAGGGCACGACAGACCATGTCGCTGCTCTGCATCTGCTCCAGGGCAAAGTCAAGCAGCTTCACTTCACGCACCACTAACTTATGTGACACTGCAGGGAAGCAGAGTGGATGTACTGAAATGACCCAGTGCTCATCTGAACTTCCTGAGCTGCAGGAGGTCGCTGGAAGCAGTAAGCTTGTGTTAATCCCCCCCGTTAACCTTGCGAGAAGACATTTGTCTACCTACAAAAGCCAGAGAGACCAAAGAACCCAGAAGAGCTGCTGCACTCCAATGCTATGTACTTGTGAATGGTTTCCTCAACACAGCCTGCATCCCAAATTACCTTGCTGTGTTGAATAGGATTTATTTCATGTGAGTTACCAAGTGAAGAGTGGCAGCAGGAGATGGTTATTAGGTGGGTGATGGAGGGCAACAGGGCAAATGCTGCACTGGGTTGGGGTGAGAGACAAACGGGAGAGTGGCAGCGCTGCCGGCGGGGCATTGCAGGTGGTGGTGGAGCACAATACTACACTGGCGACCACGGGAAGATACAGGGTGCCTTGGAGGATTTTGATACTGGAGGAGGGAATAGAGTGAAGGCCATGAGCCTGGTGGTGGTTCAGGAGAGACTGAAGGAGGAATGAAAGTAGGTGTTTAAAAGGAGGTGCACGGCTCTGTTGACTTGCATGACGCTGTGTTGCCAGGCTCTCATGTGTCCAGGGCCCACAAAATTGAGAGGCTGACATAGGAGCCTGGTTTTGAGCCCAGTGGGGCAGGGAATGGCTGGCATAAATGTTAAGCAGGATCAGGAATGGAAATGAAGTGCTTCTGAGGAAAGTTGTGGGGTTTTTTTTTTTTTAAAAAGGAAAGATGTATGTTGAGAGTATGGGAGGGACTTGCATTCCCTGCCAGGAGGACTTGATCCTGTGCATTGCAACCACCTCCCCAATCCCTAAATTGCTTAAAATCGTACAGGGGCTGCCAGAAATCCTAACAAATTGTTTGAGGCTAAGGAGTAAAATATTCCAATCAATAATGTCAAATGCTTCAGTAAGATCTACAAGTCTCTTGCTCACCAGCTAATAAGAGATAATTAACTGCTCAGGAAAAATGGAAATGAAAACCTGACAGGAGACAATTAAAAATGCTGGACCAATATTCTGATTCTGATTTCTGAGATGGTGAAACCTTAGGGTCACAGAGGTTGCTTTTACTTTCATAACATTTTTGTTTGCCCAACTGGTATTAATATGGTTCCCAGTTCAGGAAGGCAATTGCTAATTGTGTACGTTATCTTGTAACTTGAATGGGATCCGGTCCACAGCTAAAATTACATATATGCTAAAGAGCTCCATGGAATAGGGGCTGGGGACAGGATATGCTGGAGAGGTCCTATTAGGAAAGGAACTTGTATTGGAGGTAAAAAAGAAAGGTGGGGAGAAGGATAGATCAGCTCCTCTAAGAAGCTCTGGAAAATTCTTCCCAGGAGGGGAATGTTTAGGTCAGATGTGAATACCAAGCGAAAAAAGGTAGCAGACTTACCCCTGAAGAGAAGGGAAGAATTGCAGGAGAGAGGCTTGCTGCTGTTGCAGAGGGAACCGTGGCACCTCATAGCTCAGACAGGATAGGAAATGGGATGCCCAGTTTCTGTTTCCACTCTGCTGCCAATTCCTTGCACGTCCTCAGGCCACTCAGCTCCTCCAGTGTTGCCTTTTACGTCCTTCAAAATAGCTGTAATAAAACTATATAGCTCCGGAGCCAGTCGGTCCTTATTGTTAGCAGAAAGCTCTCAGAATACAAGACCAAAGGTGCTGCCCATTGCATGGGGGACGAGTCAGATGCCAGACTGGCAGATGCTCACTGGAGAGTCCCTGGGTGCTATTCGTGTAAAACAGATTAAAGTGGTATGTGCAGGAGGAATGTGATAGAGCAAATGTGAGTCTGTACCAGAGTTGGAAAAGAGAGGGGTTACTGGTGCCATTAGCCTGGTGTTTGGGGCTTTGCTAGCATTAGGCTGGAATCATGCCTTTAACTCGTGCCGGCTTGTACGTTTTAAGGTTTTGTGCTGCTTGTTAACTGCCTAATCCTGGGCTGTTGTGGTCAATGAGGTCTTAGCACTGATCTGAGTAAGATCAAGCAGGGTTAAGTCTGGCTCACTCTGTTCCAATTAGTAATGCAATTGAAGTCAAAGGTTCGTTGGGATGATTGAACTGGGTGAGATTGTCCCTGCAGGGCCTCTGGCAGAAATTAATAAATCTGATCAGGCTTTGGGAGGAATAGCAGAGGCAGATACTGCTGAAGTGCCCTAAGTCACAAACAAAGTAAGGTGGGGAGAGGAGCCCAGGCTACAGGCTGAAATCGTTGTTGGGAGCTGGGATGGTAAGAGGATGCTCTCAGAAGTAGCCATGAGGAAAATACAGCCTTGATAGTAATGAGCTGCAACGGCTTAATTCCAGCAGAGTCAAGAGGTGACAGTAATTAAAAGTGAAATCTTAGTCACAACAGTGAACACGAGAGAGCAAATGGCTGATTATTAACTAGATAAAAAACATCAAAACAGTTGTGCATGGGTGAAAAACATGGTTTGTGAGGCTTGATGGGCGAAGAAATTTGATTAAAGGCAAACAAAGCAAAGCTGAGAAGGAGAGGGGACGAGCCCTGTGATTCTGGACATTGCTTCAGCAATGCCATCACAGAGCAGCTAACAGCAGGACTCTAGGGGAACTGGATGGGCTCTGTGGGGTCTGAAAGCCAAGACTTAGTTGCTTGAGAAGCAGATCTAGCAAAACTTCATTTCTCGTGAATCCGCCTTTCATAACAGAGGTCAAAGGAGGACTCTCTGGTGCCTAATGAAGGCTGAAGCAACACAGTCATCTTTCCTTCTGTGGTGAAGGCACAGGATCTTTGTTCTGCCCAGCTGCCTGTTTTCTAGAACTTCACAAGCTTCCTGCTCTCAGGAGTGTTCCACCTTGGCCAGCAGATTGATCAGGGGTCACCAAAGATGGCAGGATGATAAGGATAGAAGATACCCTGAGGAAGCAAGCAGAGGCATAAAGGGTAAGGAAGCAAGCAAGGAGAGAAGGAGAAACATAACAGACTGGGAGCGGGACTGGTGCTGGCAATGGGATTACACTTGCCTCAGTGACGCCTACACAGG
Source organism: Ardeotis arabs (assembly GCA_011801015.1). NCBI lineage: Eukaryota > Metazoa > Chordata > Aves > Otidiformes > Otididae > Ardeotis > Ardeotis arabs. Next base: position 80,317 of record JAAGAY010012568.1, read on the forward strand.
CACAGCAGTTCAGGGATACAACTGCTTTTGTTCTCCCTGTGCTTGGAGAGGAGCAGAGCGTTGCTGGAGCAGAATGGTAGGCAAGCAGCCCTTGCTCTCTGCACGGAGGAGGCCAGGGATTTTGCTCCTTTCTGATCCCAGCTGAGGTTGTGGATGGAGCGCTCTCCTGGTTGCTGCAAGGTCCTGAACACGTAGGGGGAGGCTCAGTTTTTGTCTTCCCACCTCAATTTCTTTTTCTTCCTTTTCCTCACAGCTCTCTTCTGCCCTGCTGTTTGATGCGGTGTATGCTGTGGTGAGTGCTGTGCAGGAGCTGAACCGGAGCCAGGAGATTGGTGTGAAGCCCCTGTCCTGTGGGTCTGCCCAGATCTGGCAGCACGGCACCAGCCTGATGAACTATCTGAGAATGGTGAGAAGGGACTGAAGTTCACCAGTGTGTCAGGAGCTAGTGCTCCCCACTGCTGGGAGCAAAAGATGTGTAATGTACATGCTGGTGCTGGCACAGTGCTCAGGCACGGAGTGTCGGTCTGTTTGAAGGTAGCACTGGGAATGAAAAGAGAGGAGATCTGAAGGCTGGTTTGTCACTGGCCTTGGAACGACATGAAACTCTCCGTTTTTCAAGCTTTGCTGTAGAAAAACTGGAATTCAATGAATTTTTTTTTAAAGTATGCATGTTTCTAAGTGACTTGAGCTCTGTTTTGAGTGAACTTGAGTCAATATAAGGTCATGCAGTACAATTGCATAGAGCTCAGTGGCAAGAGGTGAGTTTCCCTATGAAGGGATTCAGGCTCCTTTGAACCCAAAAGTGTGGTTGCTGGAACTGATCAAGCCTAGTTCTGGCAAGAGAACAGACCCTGAAATTTCAGCCTGGTGAAAAAGTTGGAGTTTGTCAATGTGATTCCTGAGAACTGAGCTTGACCATGCAGAAGGAGCATGTTTTCTGAGTCTGGGATGCAATTGAAATGTAATGAGTGGGGTGTTTTGTTTTGTTTTGTTTTTTCTTTTTTTTTTTTTCTTGCCCCAAAAAGAAGGATCAGCTAAACCTGAACCTTATGCCACTTTAGTCCATGCATGTGAACCCTGCTTTAAGTCTCGCCCTTAGTCAGAGACAACAAAACTCTTCAGCTTCCCTTGGCTTTGCTACTTGGAGGCCCAGTAGCTTGCCCTAGTTACTGAAGAGGTGCTCCAGCAGCCAGCGAGCAGCGGTTAATCTGCCCAGTGAGCCTAGACACTCATCCTGGCTCCCTTGCAACACGCTCTTGTGTTAAATGCTGGCCTGATGCAGTGAAACAGCACATAGTGGTTTGTGGAGGAGTCCCCAGCTAGTGATTCAGTGTGACACGGCGAAAACCTCGTGCCTGCTGCTGAGCAGTGCAGTGCTAGGCTTGGGATGGAGGGAGGCAGCGAGGAGCTGTGGAGGGGCTTGTTCCAAAGTGGCTGGTGCTCCCCAGAATCTGGGGAGCAATGCACCTCACACTACTCAGTCTTCTGTTCCCTCACACAATTCTTACTGCTACCCTAGCCAGACTCTGAAAGCAATGAGAATTGAGACACGAGGATCGCATTGCCGTTCCTGCCGGGACTGTGGATGGCCAGTGTGTGGTGCAAGCAGCCACCACCCCATCTCTGCTGTGGGCGGTGGGCTGAGCTGCCTCGATGGGCGCTGTAACTCATTCTCTCTTGGACAGGTAGAATTGGAAGGTCTCACCGGCCACATCGAATTCAACAGCAAAGGCCAACGATCCAACTATGCCCTGAAAATCCTGCAGCACACACGCAGCGGCTTCCGGCAGGTAAGAGCAGTCGCGCTGCCCCAGGGATGGTGCCTGGGGATGGCCTGTGCATAGCCTAGTGAGAGCTTGGCTCAGGATGCTGTTCCGCGAGTTGAAGAGTGTTGTGGACACCTCCCTTTGCAAGATGAGGTGCTCAGCAAGCAACAAGCACGACCTGGCTGTCATGGTAGTTCTCGCTGGGTCTGGATTGGCAAACACACCGTGTTTCACTTAATCAAGAACGTCTCTCGAGATAATTTAGATTTGTCTTAATGTATCAGGCCCCTGAGGTGATGATGCTAGAGCCAATGTCAGTCCTGTCATAGCAACCTGCCTGTGCAGGAGATAATTCAGGGCATAAAATGTGTGCCAGATACAAGCTCACGCTCAAGACACTTTTGTCCTCAAGCGTGTGGAGGCACATGTAGTCAAAATCATTTGTATGGGGAAAAATGGGAGAATTTCCCATGAAAGGGGCAGAAATGGGTACTATGAACCTTTCCAAACAACGGCTTCTGGAAGGGAAAGTGAAGGGGGCAATCCCATGTCAGGAGCTCCCTACCATCTCTCCCTGGCGTGGCATGTGGGAAGAAGTACAAGATAATTTACCTCTCAATTTATGTGCATGTTCCTCTCTTAAGGGGTTGGGTTAGCTGAGACTCTCATTTGCTTTTTGTCTCAGTGCTTGTGGCTTCCTCATAGCATTGGTCTTTCTTCTGCTTGTTACCCTCTTTCTGTCCAAGGGATATTTTCTGGCTTCAGCTAAGGTTTAAGGATAACCGTGTGGGGCCACAGGTAGCAAACTGCTGAGATTATGTGACACAAGCCCTGGGAATATGGGTTTTACTGGTAAATCCAAACTTCATTCAGGAAAAAAATTGAAGTCCCAGAAAAAGGGTTTTCATCTGTCTTATTTCCGTGCTGACAGCTCCACACCTGCCCTTTTCTTGGAGATTGTCACTTCTCCTAGGTGCTGGCAGAGAACAAAAGCGATTGTAACTTACCCCACACCAACAGAGCATTTGGGCATTAGGAAGTCTCTCCTGGTCTGGCAGCAGTGAATTTTAGCCTTGGCAAGAAAGCTGCCTGCCAGTTCTTACCTGTCAAGTGACAGCTCAGCTTTGAAGCTACCCTTAGCTGAGCGAGCGGGGGATCAGGATGGCATTTTCCCCACAGTAAGATCTCTCGTAGCACCAATGCCCTTTTAATCATTTCCCAAACCCATCATACTCGGAGCAGAAGTGACAGATTCAAGCCCATCTGCATTAATAAGAGCATGCATTCAGCTGTAGCAGAAGCAGCAAATGCTGTAAACCTCACTGTGACAGCTATGGTTTTGATGTGTTTAAATGTGGCAGGGAGTTCGCGTTAAACACCCAGGTCCTTCTGGAGCAGTGCTTCTCCCAGAGCTCCGCAGAGCTCTCCTCCACAAACCCAGTCTGACAGCAGAAACCTTTTTTGACCTGTTGCAGCTTCATGTTTCAGAGGTAGCCAGGAAACCTGTGCTGGGACTCAGCTTTTCAGATTTCCCATCGGATGGTGATAAATCACTTCCAGTGGCAGTAACAAGGTGCTGGAAGGACAGGGCAGTCCCTCGGTGTGCGCAGCTGCCCGCTGAGAGCCTGTGGTGGCTGCAAGCCCTCTCCTGTCAGAAACCCACCAGGGAGGAGTTACTCTTTGTAGAACTGCACCGTACGGCAGCCTTCCCACCGTCTGTTTTCCCCTTCGCAGGCAGCTCCCTCTCAGGAGTCTTGTCTGACTGAGAGCAATGCCCAGAGCAGGGTTAGGGACCCTCGCAGGCTGCAGGAGTTTCTTGTGATGTGCCCAGCTGGGAAGGGCATCCCTGGACAGAGCTGTGAAGTCTGGGCAGAGTCCTGCCTGGTCCTGCCCGTCCCTCTCGATCATGGCAAAGGGGAACCAAAGGCCACTTTGCTGTGCCATAGATCGTTATTTTCTTCTCACCAACCCACCTTCTTGTAATAGAAATTACTAAATAAATAATTAGAAATCATTTAAGTTAGAAATCATTTAATCATTAAACCCTCCATGAGGGGATGGGGTAAGGAACAGACATTCACATCCTGGAGAGAATCTTGTTCCCAAGGGTTATATTAACTGATTTGCTCAGGCTCTTGTTTGAAACACTTTATTCTCTCCTTAGTTTTAATCAAGCTCATGCTCTCTGCCCATTTCTCTCTTTCTCTCTCTCTCTCTTTCTCTCTGCCCCTCTCTCTCCTTCCATCTATCGAAGCCACAGGGACTTCCAGCTCATCAGCTTTGATAGAGAATTCACTGAATTTTGAAGCTGATCCAGCCAGCAAACAAATTAGAGACACTTAGATTTTCTAACTTGCTGTTGCTTTTGGGCAAGGAAAGATGGGGCTTTTTGACATCCAATTTTTAATATATTTATGTAACGCACCAAACGTGCCTTTTCCTGATTTAGCCTAACTAGTGGAAATTTTTCCCCAGCCATATGAGCTGCTCTCTGTTCATAGGATGCGCGATAAAGCACAGACTTATTAATGTGTTGATGATCCACGGATCTGACAAGGACTGCATTTGTAAATGTCATCTTTTTATTTTTTTCTTTGCCCCTTTAAAAATATTGCAGCACACCCCTCTGGTTTCACCATAGTGATTTGCAGTAAACCCAAGAGCTAAGGTCTGGCAGCTTAACGGGAGAAGGGAATGAAGAGGGGCTGGGATTGATGCGGCCCCAGGGAAGGCAAGGGTGCAGCAGGGAGGCAGGGGATGCCGCTGTCAGGGCTGCAGCCCCACGTCGCACATTGTTCCCAGCTCTGCCTGTGACCCCTTGCTCTGGCCGGGTCCTAGGTGTGGCCGGTTAGTTGCCGTTTAGCCAAAGGCTCTGCTGGTGTCCTGAGACAGAGCACTGGAAGTGATGAAGGTTTCTAATTGGTATGTTGATGAGGTACAGATGAGTTACCAGCCGATAGCTCTGAGACCCTCCGCAATCCGTGCCACATCAAACCTTTGTAACTTAGAAGCAGCTAATCAGTCTCGATGGGACTTGTTCCTCTTTAGCTGTTACCCCCAGGAGGAGTTCAGGGACAGATCCTGCCAAGAGCTGCATGTCTTTTGCTCCCCAGGACCTGGCAAACTCAGTGCGTGCCACCATCAGGTCTTGCCTGGGCGATGGCAGGTGCCAGTCATATTGTCTGAAGTGGGCATCTGGAGAGGAAGGAGATTGTGGCGGTTGCTGCGTGGCCTCAGGTTGGCTTGGATGTGTGTCTTGTGGTCGTACAGGTTTTAATAGTTGGTGCTCAGTTTGCCCCATGCCAACTTCTGTGCAAGCTTTTGCCTGCTTGCCTTGCTGGCATCAGTCAGTGTGTCCTTCAGAAGTGCCAACCATGTGGCAGACCTGTGCAGTGTCCTTCCCAGATGCCCCCAAATCCCCTCCCCTTCCAGCCAATGAAGGCACTGTGCACCAAGAACACACTGAATTGTATCTCCTGGCACAGTCTCTTTCCCGTTAGTGCTGACAGGGCTCTCCAAATGCAGACGTGAAAGATGATCGCATTTTGCAGTCTTTCCTTTTCCTGTGGACACAGAGGAAGGGGAGGTGATAAATGCACTCTTAGGACAGTGCTTGCTAACTGGAGTCCAGAAAGTATCTGGGTTTGTTGCAGTGGTACTCCTCTGTATGCAGGGTTGGCTTTACCTTAATTTTTAGCTGGCAGGTGGGGATGGTAAGTACCTGTGGTGCCTCTGAAGCTTATGGAGAGGTCTTGCCATGTCATCTCTCCCTGCCATCAGCCACCGTTTGGGCCTGTGGGGCACTGAGCAGAAGACTTAATTAAAATCATTAGCTTGAGTGGTATTTTGTCATCTCATGCCACAAGGAGCTTGAAAGTCCAAGCATCATTAGCATGACTGCATCTGAATGGAGGAGCTGAAGGATTGAAGGAGCGAGCCGGGAATGTCTCACTTGCATCTTGTTAGCCGCTGGTGATTTTCTACAGAGATGAGAAATCTGTAAGTGTCACCAATCCAAATAACGTCTTTCGCAGAGCAGCTAGTTTGAGGGACCTTGCCTGCCTGCGAGGATGGGGCAGTGTCACGAGCAATGGCACTTCCTCACGTGTTCCAGGCTCGTGGCTCATGTGTGTTTGCTCCCTGCCCGTACCACAGATGGCAGTGTGAGAAGACAGATCTCCTGCCTCGAGATGCTTGCAGGCGGGATGGGCAGAGGGGGCCTTGCTCTCCCTGCAGCAGAGGGCTGAGCACTGGGAGGTGCTGGGAGGTGCCGAGATGACGTTGCGGGGTCTGCAGTGAGGTCATACGGCATGAGAGCATGGAGGGAACTTTCTCCATCTGGGCCACGGGCTGTCCACTGCCACCAGGTTGTGTAATCCCTCTCGCGAAGGTATCCAGCTCCAGCATGCAGCCAAGTGGTTGTGCTGCTCTCACTGCCCTTCTGGGAGAGGTATGCCGTCACGTCAGCTCCCCTCATCATTAGAAACCCTCTTCTAATTTTCAGCCTGTTTATTTCTGGCTGGTTTATGTCTATTTATTTTCGTGCCAACACTATCATTTTAGCTTAAAAAGCTGTCCCACCTCTTTGCTGTGGACCTCCTCCACCTGCTGTATTTATACAGACCAATCGTATCCATTACTAAAAAATCCCGAGTCCTAAAAACTCTTAAGTCCTAATCCAGAGCCTTAACAACAGGATCATCTTATCCATGTCCGTGTAGAGCATTTGATCATTTTATAACACATTTTGCAGATGAATTTGTTTTCTGTTTTTCAGAGGCTCTTTATATGTAGATAGAGATTATTAAAATCACCTTGACATCCATCTTGCAAGAGGGGGAAAGATCTGACCCTCCCAGACACCTTCTGACACATTACACTTCGGGAACAGTGAACAGTGGGAGGAGTCAATTACAGGCTTTATCCCACTGCAGGGGGGACAGTGGCAAGCTGGAAGAAGCTGGGATGGGGTGGAAGCACCCCAGCACATGGGAGCGTTTGGCTTTGGTGCTGTGTTAAAAGCAAGGTCAAACCCACTGCGCTGTCAGAGGAGGAGGCAGTCAATTAGTCTCAGTATGCCAGCAGGGGAGGGACAAATTTGAGAACAGTGAGGGCTGTTAAAATTAAAGTTAATCTGTCACTAATCTGTGGTTGTGAAATCTGGGAGGAAAAAAAATTAGGCAATGTTTATGACTGATCGCTTGCTCAGAGAAGCAATTGCTGCAGAGGATCTGTTGTTTAGCAATCACAGCAAGAGGCAAGCACCTCTGTGCAGAGTTGGGGAATACAGCCAGGATAAATCCATCCCATCGCCCCGATGAAGACCCTGCACAGGCCGGTTAAAGCTGCGCTTCAAGGGCTCCCTGTCCATGAAGTACGTGGTAAATCTCCTGGTTTGCGACTGTTGCTCCCAGAGATGAGTCCTACATTAGAGTGTCACCGTGATGCTACGAGCTTGATGGTAGTTAAGCCGCAACAAGCTGTCAAGAGAACAGGATGCCCGAGATCTGCTCCCAGCCTGCTCTGAGACACTATCACTGTGCCTCCACCTCCCCGACTGTCAAGTGAGGCTATTAACCCCCCTTTCCTGTTGGTGGGGAGTCTCCGGGAGTTAATGCTTCCAACACATTCAGAGGGCCTTGCCGTGACAGGTGCTTTTAGCAGAGCATTATTGATGGTGGCGAAGGGGCTGGGCTGACAGCTCAGAGGAGTAATTCCTGTCGTGTTATCCGCAAAGTAAACAAGACACCCCCTCGCTGGCCCTGGGGACTCCGCAGGCTCTGCCTACACTGCTGCATCCTGGTGCCCTGGCTCCACCCAGGGAGGAGAGCAGGCACACATGTGACTGTCCTTTACTTTCCCTGCATGCTCTCCTTCTGCAGAGCCATTGAGCGTAAGCTGTCCTGTTTGCACTTCCCACTGCTCCTCGTGCCTAGAGATGAAGAGATTGGATTTGGAACTTCTTGCAGATGGCCACTTCCATAATGGCTTGTCAGTCACTTGGGCTAGACTAGTGCCAACAGCCAGGAGACGAGATGAACTCGACCCTTTCCTCAACGTCCAGAGCGGTTCAGTCTGCCGACAGCGTAGCAGCATGGCTGCAGTGTTGGGTCGCATTTGGCTCAGATGTACAAGCTGGGAAGTGACTCTGAAGTCCTGGAACCATCAGTCACACCAGAGGCAAAGCACTACCAAGAAAAGCAACTGAGTGCATGGAGTCAGTCCTAGAGTGGTGTAAATCAGCATGCCTCCCATTCATTTCCTCGCCTGGCCAGTAGCTCTGTGTCGCTTTCCACCCACCTCTTTGAACATAATAAGATTAGTCTTTGACGGAAGAGAAATCAATTTGTTCCTACCACCCTGACAACTGTGGCACAGTGAAAGGATAACCTGCCTTAGACCGACAGAGCCCGAGACAGCCTGTATCGAATTGGGAATGGATTTGCTTTGGCACCATGGCTACGGAGGAGCTGTGAAGACACCCATGCACGTTGGAGTCACCCGCTAACTCTTAGGACTGCAGCAGCTTGCTTCAGTGGTGTCAGAGGACTTAGGCTGCGGCCAGCAATTCAGCATGTGGAGGGCTGGTAGCTGATGGGGGCAGAGAGGCTTTGCAGGAGAAAAAGGAGAGAGAAGGGATCTCAGAGGCTGCTGGACTCCCTCAGCTGCCCTGCTGGTTTATCCATGAGAGAAAACAGAGGCTCTTTTAGAGAGCATGAGGGAGCGGGAGCCTACTTTGCGTGCTCTGAATGAACTGCTGGAGGTGCTGATCTCCCTGCCCAGAGCTCTGAGGGAGGGAGATTAGACTCTTGAAGTTAAAATTAGGTTTTATTGAATATTCCTCCCCCTGGCTGAAGGCAGCGGCTGGTTGCATTGCATCACAGCTGAGTCACAAGGCCCTCCCAAGTGCTGCGGGACTGGTCCCTGCCACCCGCAGTGGGAATCAGGGTTGCTGCAGTGACACAGGTGCTTGGATGGGTGAATTAGGCTGTCCATGGAGCTGTTTGGTGTGATGAGCCTGAATCAAAGGATTTGGAGGTACTTAATCATAGTAGTTGGCAACCGTCATAGCAGATAGAGGAGATGAGTCACGGTGCAGCACTGCTGAGAACGTGGCTTCATTTTGTCACCTGCTGCCAAGGTGGAGATGTTGATCAGGGCTGGAAGTTGTCTGCCCCACGTCAGTGTTGCTGCTCTGTTGATTGCAAGGGAAGCTGCAATGCTGTGATACTCCCTGTGAAGTGGCTTTTCCCTCTGAGGAACTCGCAGTGGCCTATACCAGCCTTTAACTAATGTCAGTGTCATTTGCCAGGAGGTTTTGCTTGCTTTCAGGCAGGCGAAAGCTTTGTTCAAAGTTACAGAGGTAGCATAAGGCAGGACAGGAGTTGGAGGCAGGAACCCCATCTCCCCATTTCTGGGCTGTCATTGTGAAATCATGAGACTTCAGCACTTCCTGGAGTCTTTCTGAGCTGCGTCTGTAACACACAGTGCCCGTGTGAAGAGCATAGCATCATCAAACCTTGCATCACTGCATCCCTGCAGTGGATGCCGGTGGTTGAGTCTCACTGTGGGATGGTGCAGCTGAGCCAAACCCCGGCTATAGCGTTGCCTTTCCAGCAGCCTCCTGTGAAGCACCCTTGTGCCCTGTCCCATTTAGGAGTTGACCTCTAGAGAAATGAGGAGGTGAAGGAGTCCGCCAAAATGCACCAGGCTGAGAGTAATAGCCAAGTCCCCATCCTGTGGCCATGACCTAGCTGCCATGCCTTAGTGTGAGAGACAGCAGAAGCTCCTAGCTGCACTGTGCTGGGAGGGACGAGCTTGTAGATTTGGCTGTGTGGGGCTGCTGAGTAAGATGGACCCATCTTAGTGGCATCTGAAGACAAGGCAGAGAAGGCTGCTTGGCTGCCACAAGCCCCAGGTAGCTCCCTACCGCACAGCTTGCTTCTAGTGCGGGGCTTTGCCATGGCTGCTGGGAGGACACGTGGGAAGGCAGCACCCACCATAAGCAGGAACAAGTTTTTGGCATTGTTGTGCAGGTGGGGGTGTGCCGGAGGCCGTGCAACCAGCAGGTTAATCTCTCTGCCAACCCATTGTGAAGCGTGCGTTGTAAAGGTAATGGAGCATTCATAAACACTTCTTCCAGGGCCAGCTTGATGGTTGTCAGTCACCGGAGCCATATGGTGGGTGCGTACAGTAATTTGCCCTGTAAATTCCCTTATTTTGCTGTTTATCTCTCCAGATCGGCCACTGGCACGTATCTGAAGGACTCAGCATGGACAACAGGATCTTCTCCTCCAACATATCAGACAGCCTGTTCAACACCACACTCATTGTCACCACCATCCTGGTAAGCGAGGGGGGTCACCTACAGTTCCCATTAGCTCTTCACCAGCCCAGCACTTAGGAGTGTCAATCAACTCGAATGTGATTCCCTCTTCCTACCCCCCCAGTGTGCAGCATTGCACATTGATTTCATAAAGAACAGACGATCAAATCTCTAATTACAGCACTGAGGACAATTCATGACAGTGTAATTAAACTCAAGTTGATGTTTCATATGGAAATGATATTTGATGAGTTCAGAAGCAGCTGGGGAGAGGGCTGGAATGGGGATAAGTTGCCATTTTACATTCATCTCTGAATTATGTTCTTGTTTTGCGTACAGCTGGTAAGTTGGAAGGGACAGTTGGTCCTTCTACCCATAAAATTACTGAAATCGGCCAAGACGGGTTCAACTTTTATGAACCAAGACATCACATCTACAAGCACCACTGTCCTTATTCAACAAATTCCCCTTCCAGCTGCTACCTGTCCCATGACTTTTTCCAGTGCCTCTTCTCCTTCCTTAAAGACTTCTCCTTCCTTAAAGAACTTAAAGTTCTTCAAAATCCTGAAGAACTCTGGGCACTATTTCCTCGTGTCCCACAAAGTTTGTTGAAAAGGGGGACAAACTGGAAAAGTGGCTATATGCCAAGAGAGGCTGGGATCTATATGATTTGACGTAACTTGGAGAAGTCGCTGGACTGCTCTGGCACCTGCCGGTTGGAAACAGCCCCGAGAGCATGATCCCTTAGCTCTGCTTCGTATCCTAAATTGGGATTTATCTGCTGCACCTCCAGCACATTCCTAACACAGCAGGGGCCAATGAATACCAGTGTAGAAACAGCTCTGCTAGCTTTACACCACTTCGGGTTTCCAGGTGATCAAACCAGCTTTCCGTATCTCTTGTACTCTGGTCAAGAGGGACATACCGAGATGGGAGGATGGCTTGGGTGCACCTTATCACAGCCTCTGCCATCTCAGTGCTGCCAGAGAGCCCACTGCCCTCTTGGCCCCGTGCTCGGTGCTGTGCTGGTGGGATGCCTTGGCTAAGATGGGAATGACAGCTGCCCAGTTTCAATGCAGGAAAACCCGTACTTAATGCTGAAGTGGAACCATCAGGAGCTGGAAGGCAACGACCGCTACGAGGGCTTCTGTGTGGACATGCTGAAGGAGCTGGCAGAGATCCTGCGTTTCAACTATAAGATCCACTTGGTTGGCGATGGTGTGTATGGAGTCCCTGAGGCAAATGGCACGTGGACAGGGATGGTCGGGGAGCTGATTGCTCGGGTAAGTGAATTACCTGCTCTTTTTAACTGTTCTCTAGTGGGACTTGGCAATGAAAAGCCCTGATGTTTTATTAAGTGCTCCAGGATTATAAAAATGGATGGGGTTTTAGTCCATTTGTGAGACTTTGAAGATCTCCATTGAATGTGTTATCTCAGTGGCAAATGTATTTGTTGTGTGGATGTGACAGTGTGCAAAGTGGGAGTTAGGGCCCCTGGGCACTCTCAGGGGTGCTCGCTTTGTTGGAAGGGAGGCCTGGACTGGGCAGTCTCTGTGTAAGAGCTTGATACAGAATGGATTATTTTTTTTCCCAGTAGAAAAATTAATGAAAACTTGAAACAGGAAAATATGCAGGCTCTGACAGGGGTTGGTAGAAGCTGAAGAAAACTTACAAAAACACACTGTTTGTCAGGGAAGCAAGAATCACATTTCTACCCAGAAAAGTGTTGGCAGATTCATTTCAGCTCCTTGACTTTGAGGATTCCTTTTGGAGAGGGACATTTTTTTTGTTTGCTTGAAGTGCACAGATCGAGACCTTTTCGTGGCTCTGGTTCATGGTGTTGCTGCACAGCAGCTAGACTGAAAGCTGAATGCTTTTGCCGAGTTTGACAACACTTCTGCATATGCGTGTGCTGAGTCAGGCTGGTTCCCCTTCCCTGCTCTTTGTTTTCCTGCACAGCTAAAGGTGGTCCTTCCCCAGGGATCTCAAAGCTTAAATACAGTTCATGAAACACTCCAAGATCCTTAGTAAAACAGGCTTAGCCAAAGCTAACCTTAAGATTGATGTTATTTAAACCAGTACTTCCTTGCTGACTGATTTTTCCCCTGCCTTGTTATTACCGAAGCGCCTGTGAGAACCTGGTGACAGCTTCCCAGCTGGTGGGAAATCCAGTGAGGTGTATTTATGATAATACACACCACTGTGGGAGAACTGTGCTTGAGCCACCCCATCATTATCCTCACAACAGTGGTGTGCGCTCCTGCAAAGTGGAGGAACGAGGGCCCAAATCCATCTCCTGTGGCTCCAGGCAGGAGTCCGGGGCTCCTGGCTGTGGGAGATGAGCAAGCATCTCTAGAAGATGCCCACTGGCATCTGTCTGCTCCTTCCCTGGATGGTGAAGGGGACCTGGCTGACACTCGTCCTGATATAGGAGCTTCAACTAAGTGTCTAAAGTCAGGTGGGACAACTCTAGGTCTGAGTGACTTGCTGAGGGTCAGGGACAGGGCACGGTACAGACTGGAGATCCCCCCTGAACCTAGCGCCCTGTCTCCCGGGTCACCCTTCCCCAGTGGAACAATAGCGCTTGACACCAGCTGAGATCCCACCTCCATCTGCTTCTTCTAAAGAGCCTTCTGTACAGTTGTTTGCAAATGCTCTGGGCTATTGGCATAGTTTTTTATACATCTCTCTCTCTCTGTGTATATATATATATATATATACACACATAATTGCAGTTCTGCAATGTCTCTTTTGGGAGGCAAGAAGGAAGGCACAGAGAGCAGCGTGTGATCTATGCAAACAAAGGAAGGGAACAGCCATCAAATTTTTGCCCTACTAACCCTGGCAATGCCTCTCCATTAAATGGGAGCTTCTGGAGGGTTGTTTTTCTGTAGTGATGTGTTTTAACTTCATCTTCACATAAAGACCATTTGTTTCTTCTGCAGCTCCAGCCTTATTTAGGAGGATTTTTACTTGTGCTTCAGCAGGGCAGAGCTGGCAAAGCCTTTGTGAGGCTGAATCGGGAATTGGAGAAGAGAAAAAGCTTTCTCTGCTTTGTTCTTTCTAGTCCCTTTAGAGTCTTTTATCATGGTTTCAGCAAGTTTTTGATCAGTCCCAGGGACTGGCACTTTGGATCAGGTCAGCCAGGGCAGATCTGGCTGGGTGCATGCTGTTGTGTTTATCCAGCGCTGCTTGGGACGTTGCTTTCTGAGGTAATTTCACCACCCAAGGGGTTCCTTTCTTCCTTGGCAGTCAGTCCCCAAGGGAGTTTGTCTTCAGTTTCAGCCCCTTGTTCATCCCCTGTACCACTTCAGGACCACTCAAAGCAGAAGAGCCAGCAGATCCTGGGCACATGCATCCTATTTCAGAGGATTTGTTCCTTGGATGCTTTTCTCCGTACAGCCTTTAGCACAGAGAAGGCGTTAGTAGGGACACAAACTTGTCAGAGGGGTCAAAACTTCCCAAATCCTACCCGAAATAAAAGCTCTGCGCCTGTCTCTTTGTGCAGTGCTGTATTATTGTAGGAAAGTGATTCCTTCTTGACCCTGATCAGCTGTCAGAAAGTGAGGTTTGACTCACATGCACCTAGTGTGGAGGACCAGGTCAGAAAATTATTCAGCTCCATGCAATACCTTTCCAGTGTGGTTTTTTTTTTTTTTTTTTTGTCTCTGTAATCCCCCGTGGCACTGAATCTCTTCGGAATGACTATAGGCTATATAGGAAAAGTGTGTGTTTTATGGCTTCTAAATTAACCAGCTATTGATTTATTCTTAAGTGCTGAAAATTCTATTACAGCTAATTGTGCACTATGATATGATTGAGAAGGATGCTATATAAACATAAATTTGTTGTTGTCCCAAATTCACCAGTACATATCTTATCAACTTGCTCACAAAGCTAATTAAGAGCGAAGGAAGAGGGGCACTGGGATGGCTTGGGGGATTCGTGGAAGAGCTGTAGAGACTCCTGTGTCTAGGTCAGCAGTCTGACTTGTCATCAGATCAGGAAACCTGTAAACTTTGTGATCAGCCGATGGAGATTTGGCTTGGGAGAAATCACTCGGAAGGACTCGGGCCCATTCTTTAGTGAAAGATGTCAGAAACCCAGAAAACACCGAGCTAATTGGTCCCTCTGTGCATACGCGCAGGGAGGCTGAATAGCCTGCTCAATCCTTGAGTGAGCAGGGGAGTAAAGCTGCTGTCCGGCCGGGGTAATTTCCCCCTTTAGCCTTGCTGGCTCCGGCACAGACAACTGCAGTCTCCAGCAGTTCGGCTGCCACCGTACATGTGTGCTGTCCCTAATAAGCAAACAAGGGGGGACAGCAAATCTCCTATTTTTTGGCATCAGAGCCTTAGGGGACAATAGGGCTGGAAGAATTACATCTCACTCCTTCCCGCTGCAGCACAGTCTCTGACTCGGAGTCCGCGGTGGTTATGTGCTATTCCCTTTCTCTCTCTCTCCAGCGCATCCTTGAGCTGGAATGAATTTGCTAGCCTGATACAAGCCAACAAATGTATTTTCAAGGCAACGTGACAGCTTTCTCCGTGTTCTGCCATGCCTGTGTTTGCAGTCTCGGTAGTGAAGTGCAGTGATGGCTGTGCTCAGTGGCTGTACATCAGCTCACAGTGAGCCGCTGGCGCTCAGCTCCCTTGCTCCTCCCTCAGGAGATGGGCTGGTGTCTGAGGGATCCCTCAGCAACAGCTCCTGAATTTACCCATCTCGGGAATGCCCCTGGAGAACAGAGCAGAGCTAAGAGGAGATGGTGTCTTTGGTTTGGTCAGGAAGCGTTGTTGGCAGGAATCCAGCGCTGCAGTTTTGATGTGAGACCTCGGAGAAACTTTCCCCCTGATGCAGCTGGGATCGGTACCCTGCCTGGCTGGGGGACAGCACTAGGTAACGGTCTCCGCCACAGAGGACCCTGCCTGCTCACCTGTGGCAGGGTGTGGGGGATGGGTGATGGTAACACAGCAGATCCGTGAGCATTTCCAGGACAAGTGTATTTGGGCGAGGCTGATGCTGCTGCAGAAGACATCCTAGAGTGCACGGAGTGAGGATGGGGTGATTGGGCACAGCAAGCTTCCGCTCTTCACTTCTGCGCAGGATCATTTGGGGAGTGAGATGTTGAGGAATAACTTAGACTTTTAGCGTCGGTGGTTTGAATCTGGCTGGGATCAGTGGTGGTCAAAGCTCTTTTTAAAGTGAGGGACATAAAATTGTCTATCTTGTGGAAAAGTCTGGCCACAGGAGCAGCAATGCCAAGAACTGAATGGTCCTTAAGGCATTGGGATGATGTTTTTTTTCCAGCCTCCTTCCTGGTGACCAGGTGGTGCTTTGCAATCAGAGGCTCTCTCCCTCCAACTGCTCCAAAGACGGGGAATGGCAGGAAGGGGAAAGGAGGGAGAAGATATTTCAAAATTGGCAGAGTCCTGCTCTCCGCTCAGCAGTAGGTGCTAGTGTTCAGTGCGAAAAGCTGTGTGTGGGTGAAGGGAGGGAGGGGGAGTCTGTTTGCACGCTATCACACTGGCAAGTGTGACATGGAGGGGCTTGAGAGGGTGGGCAGCGAGGGGGAGTGGGGAAGCGAGGGAGTGTGGGTTGTTGAGCAAACACAGCGAGGGGTTGGGCAGTGAAGTTTGCATCACAGTGCTGATTTTGCCAAAATCGCACACAAGATGCAGGGTGTCATGTGAGCTGGTTAGGTCTTGCTGCTGTTCTCTGCAGGCTTAGGTCCCCCGCTGCTTCACCCTAGCTGGCTTTTGCCATGGGCACAGTGAACACCTGGCACAGACTTTTTCCTCGTACTGCTAGAGATAGTCCAGGGGAAGGCAGACTTGAGGCTGACATCTGCACGGATTACTGGTCATCCCATCCCTGACTGTGGCTTAAATGGAGGGCTGCAGCCTCCAGGGTTTTCAGGCTGTCACTTTTCATATGGCAGAACTCATGCATGTCCTTAAAAAAAACTCCAGATACCAGTTTTGAGTGACCATCATCTGGCCCTGCTTTTAAATGCAAGAATATGCATCCAAGTGCACAACCTGGCTGCCACTTGCTTTAGCAGGAGGAGCTGCACAACCCGAAATAGCTCTTGTCAGATCAGATGGGCAGCTGGAGCAGAAGCAATCAGTACATTGATCCGGCAGCCGAGCTGTACCCATTGTGCCATGGGACAGCTCTGCAGATGCAGAGAGACTGCTCTGTCATTGCTGCAGCGGTGCGGGAGCTGCTGCTTATTTTGCAGAGTTGTGCAGAATAGCAGACGTTGGAGGGGACCTCTGGAGATCATCCAGTCCAGCCCCTGTGCAAAGCGGAGTTACCTGCAGCCGGGTGCTCAGTACCGCATCCGGATGAGTTTCCAGCAGGGCAAGCATCTGCAGCAGCCGCACTGAGGCTGATGGGTCTGAAGTGGGGGTAATAGCTGGTGGTCAGGGGGTCCTGAAGGTTGATCATTGATTTCAGCTGCTAGAGAGCTAGAAGGCTCCCCAAGCATGGGGGCAGTGTAAGAAATTGCTTTCCCTGACCTTGGCCACTCTGTCAGTGCTCTGTGGGCAGCACTGGTGAGAAGGATGCTCTCATATGCACTCAGGGGATGTAGCATCCAAAGTGCTGCTCAAGCTGGGGACTCCTGCTGCTCCAGAGCCACCCTTCAGGCTTCTTTTCCCTGTGTTTGACACAGAGACAGAGACAGCCCAAAGCCTTACGCCACTTGGACTTTCTCGCTGTATTTTGTTTCTGTAGCTTGACAGGAGGTTGTGAATCACTGCGGGGCCGGAACAGGGTACCCCATGCCGTGGGAGGCTTTGGCGGGATCCTCTCTGCCCAGGCTGAGGACTGACGTCAGCCCCATTCATCACCATTAGCGCCGAGATGAGCCTTGTCAGCATCCGCAGCGAGGAGGCGGCTGCCTCCTCCGGACTGGCAATCCCTGCAATTTGCTTCTTAAGGCTGCTTAATTGTTGTTCCTCTTCAGGAGCCCTGCTCAGCCCCCATGTTTAACATCTTTTCCAGTGGCAATGCGAAGCCTGTCTGCTGATGCAGGCAGATCCCACGGTTAATGCCAGGTATGGTGGTGGCAGCTCGTGCTTTCATCTCGGACACCAGCCCACCTGGGCTTCCTCTTGACTAGCAAGAGTTTGGCGCTGTTTAAGCAGTGTTTTGTTAAAGAAGCATCTGTTTCTACTCCCAATGTGCTTTGGGTCTTTTTCTAAGCCTATTTCACACTGACATTTATAGCTGCAACTGTGCTGGAAGGATGAAAATCAAACCGTGTTTGCCCCCTCTTTCCCCTATCTTTTGCCTCCTGGTTTCCCTTTCCACAGGGCCTGGTTGTGGACAGAGTGCAGAAGCACAAAGCAAAATCCATTTCTTCCCCCAGTGCATTGTTTAGCCTAAAAATTGCCAACTCCTACCCGTGCTCAGGTGGGGAGAGCTGGAGAGCGCTTGTGTTTGCAGAGCTCTTCTGTAACTAAGATATGCTGACCTCTGTGAATCACAAGAAGTTTTGTGAATATCAGGAAGCAGAGTCAAAAGCATGAAATGGATGATATTCAGGCAGAGAATACATTGCATGCCATTCCCAGATCAAAGTTTATTGCTGTCAGAAATCGGCTCTTAACTTGCATGACTTCTGAGCCTGCAGAGAGAGAGTCTTTGGCAGAGCGCAGCCCCAGCTAAAGCTGCGAGGAGCCGGGTCTCTGCTGCTCTGGCAGGGGGAAGACAGACGTGCACACATTAGAGCAGCCTGCAAGCTACTGTCCCTCTGAGACTGCTGAAAGCCCTGAAAGGACAACAGGTGACCAGGCAGGGAATGAGCGGGAAGGAGTCACCTTTAACGGAACGGCAGGACCCTCTGAAGGGGGACCCTCTGAAGAAGGGACATGGGCACAACACCTGTGTGCCCGGGGAAGGCAACTCTGCTGTGCCAAGTTTCTGCCCCATAGGCAAAGGGAGGGGGATGGATTTGCATGATGTTTTGCATAGGGAAGAGCAGCTTTCAAGAGGAGGGTAGTTGGGGAAATAACCAGAGTGCAGAGAGTTCCCTGCCAGCATCTGCATCCCACCCCTGGGGTGGGGGCAGGAGAGCGGTGGGGACTGAGCTGGGTGAACCTGGGAGCTGCACTGCTCCTTTCAGCAGTGCCTTTGTGTTGGCCTCTGGATAGGAATGGAAATGTCCTTAGAGCTTTTGCATGAAACATCTTTGATGTGGCATGTTTATAATCTCTTTAGTCTATGACTTTGCTGGTAGAATTGTATTCAGTTTGGAGAACTGGGAGAAGAAATCCGTTGTTAGAATAATCTGTATCTTCATGAGGGGCTTTGCTGGAAGAGCTCTCCCTGGGGAAAAGGTACCTGCAAACCCTTTGAAGTATAGACAAGAGAGGTTTAGGAAGCTTTAGACTTTCCTTGCAGATAAAATTCCTCGCATGCCGTGTTCCACAGATGCACTGATCCCATCTTAATAATCTGCTGGTGTTTACATAGGGCTCAAATGCTCACATACTACGTTGTGATTATTGGTGCCTTTTAAAAACCCTGTGGGTAAGTGTCTGGCTAGGCAGAAATTCTCCCTAGCTCATAATTCCTTCCAACCTGAACCTCCTATGAATCTGTAATAGCTGCTTGGAAGCAATTATGAAAATCTGACACTGGGTTTGTCCAACAGAGCAGTCTTGCGTGGACTGTGAAATACCACCCTCTCCGTGACCACCCAAACTGGGCAGGTTTGCAGACCACCTTGCCTTTCTGTTCCCTTTCCTTCCTGGGAGTTCCAGCAGTGCTGCTCTTCGCTCCTGCAGCTTCAGCCTTTCACTGCACCTTCCTCCCTGCCTGCCTTTAAGCGTGCAAGTCTGGGGGGACAAAACCCTCCGATAAAGCTCTGCCAGGAGACGGTTAGCCCTCTTAAGGAAAATAATGCAAGAGCAGCAGGGGCAAATACCATGTTAAGAGTGAAGCACCCACAAATTTGCCTTTGTGTGGTGCGTTTCCAACTAGCACAAGGATCCAGGGAGATAAGCTCCCTCTTTTACTGGGTCTTCAGGCCTGACAGTGCCTTGGCTTCTGCACAGACCTTATGGAAGTCAGGGACAAGAAGTGCAAATAGCTTTTCTTTCTCCCTCCCCCTTCTCTTTTTTCCACTTGCATAATCACTATCCTGCAAAGCAGGCAAACAAATGTATAAGGGAATGGAGAAGGTTTCGTTTTTACAGAAAGCAATTACGGATATTAAAAGAGCTATAGTAATAAAAATAGTATTTAAAATTCAAATCCCTTATCTATATTACAAGGGTATTAACATTGGAAGAAATTCTTTTTATTTTTTTTTACCCTAATCTAATTTGCCTTGCAAGTCAATCTGGCAATTTTTATGCCAGTCCTCTGAATTTTCTGGGGACTGATCTGCAATTTTGAAAGTCTGGTGTTGGCAGGCTTGTAAACTTCAGAACTCAGGGTATAAGGGTAATGGTGCTGTTTTGTTATGCTTTCCTACAGTCCAGCCTGTAAGCATAGAGAGAAAAATGCCCAGTGTCATGGTGAGGAAAGGAAAAACAAGGAGAATGCTCAAGAGCACAAGGTGGGTTGAAGTAGGGAGTGTGCTTGAGCAGGGTTTATGTGAAACCCACCGGGGGAGAGGGGTGCAGGAGCACTTTCTGAACTAGTGGACATCACCAGCAAAACTCCTGTGGTTTCCACAGAGCCTGGGGTTTGCCCTGCAGCAAATGCGCCCCCATCCCAGAAAGATGGGACATCCATCCTCCAGGAGCGGGTGTTGTGCATGGCCCCGGACACAGCTCTGCTGCTTTCCCTGCCCTCCACCATTCCCAGGCTCAGGGTCCTGATCTTCTCTGCTCTCCTTTCTCTCCAGAAAGCTGATTTGGCCGTGGCGGGGCTGACAATTACTGCGGAGCGGGAGAAGGTGATTGATTTCTCTAAGCCATTCATGACTTTGGGAATTAGCATCCTCTACCGAGTTCATATGGTAAGAGACTTATTTTATAACCGTTTATGTCCCTCCATTATTTGCATGCAAACGTGCCTAGTTATAGAAGAAAAATGAATGACTCATAAAAATATTTTGGTTTCTTATTTAAACGCAAATGTGCTTGACCTTTATTTCCTTCTTTTCTCTGTCTTTGTGCTTTGTGTCAGCTTGGTGGATTCGATTCCTGTTGTTCAACCCCCCAGCCCTGTAGCCCAGTGCTACTAGGGGAAGTGTGGATAGATGTCAGCTTGTCTGGTTCTGCTCCAGGCCCAGCAAAGGCCATAGGATGGCTTTATTGTGGCAAGGTGTGCTAATGGAAGGCTAGGCTGGATGAGCGCAGCATCCTGGCTGGGTGGCTTCACGACTGCAGCAACCCTGGCTTGGGGTCACCATCCACTTGCACTTAGTGGGGAGACTGCCTGGGAGGCTGGGCTGGGGCACTTAGGGGTGCTCCTGGTTGGTGTCAGGGCACAAATGCCCTAATCTCAGCTGTGTTTCCAGCCTCTGTGATGTGCAGCCTTGCCGCTTTCTCAGATCCGGCAATAAGATCAGGCCAGGAAGCTATCTGGGATGGCTTTCTTTGCTGTGACCTCCTGTAAGTGCTGTACACGCAGATCAGTCCTCTGCTTGCTTAATCGCAGGCAGGAAAAGGGCAAAGCGGCACTCCTGGAGTGGCTCAGGGCACTGCCCCTGGGCAGGCTGAGCTCCACCATGGGCAGTTAGCTCCTTGCCCCGCATGAGCTCTGTTTCTCTGCTCTCAGCCCTTCTCATTTACCACCTCTCCGTTCACCCTAAAGACCAGTGAGCCCTGCAGCCCAAGGAAGGCTCCTTACTCCTAGGATGCTCTCTGCCTTGCATGGGTGCTCTCGGACCCCCTTGCTTCTGCATTGGCCAGGGAGGAGCGAGAAGGGAGGCACGCTCTTGTTCCGCAACTAGCTCTGGTTGTCGCTCCGCCACATTCAATAATCTCAGCAGCAGCGTGGTGAGCCACTGCAACCCAAAAGGCAGGTGGGGCATTGCGCGGTGGCTGTTTAGCAACAGGTAGGCCTGTGGCTGAGAGCAGAGCAGCTGTGAATCTGCCCGGGGGATTCACACGTGGAAGCACGTATGCGGTGTTGTGTCATGTCTTTGCTTAGACAACACTTGTTGCCCTAAGTTCTTGTAGATTCTCTTGCGTTCCCATTTTCCGTTGTTCTTCACCCTGAAGCTCAGGAGAGGACAGATTTTCCCCAGCTGTGCCCATGCCAGCCAGGCAAAGCCCCCGGTTCCCTGGTGTCAAAGGAGGCGAGCTCTGGCAGCCAGGACCTTCGCAACAGGACAGCATATTATTCCCAATCTGCATTTTGGAAATGTGCTCTCTACAGTGCCAAGTGTGATGTGAATTACCATCTTGATTTCCTGTCAGCTCAACAATAGCAACCAAAAGGATAAAACAATTCAAGTTGCCTCTCCCAGCCCCCTCTCTCCGTTCGCAAGGCTGTTAAGGATGCAGCATTTGGTACGAACATAAACAAACTTGCGCATACATCTCTGTGCTGAGTGGCTTCTGCCAAGAGCAAACAAGGAATTAAAACCTAGTTAAAATTCTGTTTCCTTTGGTACATGCAGAATTTAGGATCAATGAGTTAACTGATCAAAAAGGGCCAGACTCTTCAAGCTCCGGGAAATCAAATGTAACTGTCCCGTCGTCCCTACACTCACCGTTTCCCACCACCAGCTGCCCATGGCTCTGGGAGGTGTTTCCGCCAGTGTCACTTGGTTTATAACCAAATTTCTTGCTTTCTTGCATGCATTGTTAAAGTTTGGGGATTGAGTACCATGTGTGCTCTGCCTCCAATTCACACCATAACCTTCAGCAAGTCCCTTAACAAGGCATCGTTCCCTGAAGAGGCTGATGTCGCTCTCCCCAGAGGAGACGCAGGAATATTGGTGCAGGGTTTGCATGTGATCAGCTCTGTAAGTGCGAGGCATTTGCTGCTGCCTCTGTGCGAGCTCGGTATAAGCATGTTTGACACATCTACTTAAGAGTGTATGTTCTTCAGGGCAGGGACCATCTGCTGCTCGTGCTGGTACCAGCGTAACGCAACACAGCCATGTTCCAGCCTGCCCTTCAGGCATTTGCCACATTGAACAGGGGTAATAGTTACAGTCTTAAAAAGCATTTGGCAGGTAGTCCCCCTGCCATCGGTTAGGACTCGGTCCTTAGCTGCCTGACGAAGGACCCAGTTAGGACTTTGAGAAGGAGAGCTGCCCAGAGACCAGGCAGGCTTGCAGAGGAGAGGCAGGGCATCTCCCTGGTCAGGTCACCCCACAGCGAGCCCTGCTTTCCTGCACCGAGGCCATGAGGAGCGATGGCGAGGGCAGCCTGGGCTCGTGCCCTCCCCAGGAGCAGGGAGGTCTCCCCAGTAGTGAGGCTTGGAGCCTCCTCTTCCCTCTCCAGAACTTGGCCCCTCTTTGTCCCGACCCTTCCTGCTTAGCTTGAGAAGACTGTCCAAGAGCTGTGTGGCAATTAACTAATTAAACTGGTAAATATTTATTTAACAAGGACAGGCAAGGTAGCTAATGGCTCTAGTTTTCCTTTAAGGATGCGGTGTGCAGAGCAAGGGAAGGCAGCCCCACAGCCCCATCTGCTCCACTCCCCTCCCCTCCGCTGCCCTCCCCTCCCCTTCCCTCCTCTCCCTTCCCTGCCCCGACAAACGTCTCTGCAATCTCAAAAATTGCAGTTGATGTACGTTAATCACGGTGCAGATCAGACATAGCCTAATAAATAACCACAAATAAATCTCCTGCTGGGGACTTGCCTCTGCACCCTGGCTCCTCCCAATGTGATGACATTTGATTTTAATTTCCATGTAACTCTAGTTGCAAATGATTTCTCCCCACTTTCTCCTCCCTGTCCCACCAACCCAGCCACCACGGTGTGTCTCTCTTATCACACATAACCAAATATGGCAGCTTTAAATGGGGCTGTCATTTTTCTCAATTTCACTTGTTGTGATATAATCAAGTATGGATTTCTGACACAGGGACTCTAGGCTTTCTGACTTGCAGGCTGCTAAGAGAAAAGGCTTGCTTTGTTTTATTATGTTGCCATTCTGACAAGCTGGTGGGACCTGTGGAAGGCAGGAGATAGATGACAGGTCCTGAGCAGTCACTATGCTTGGCAGAGGGCTGAAATCAGGTGCCCTGTGCCATTTCTGCACAGAGGGTTGTTGAAATTCAACGTGCTTTTGCTCACTTACCTGCCTCTGTGACAGGGAGTGAGGGAGTAGCTAGCACATGATTCTGGCTCATCAGCTCTGAAAGTCCGTACTGTGTTCTACCTTAAGATGAGAAAAAGTAGTTTTGGTGACTACACCGGAATAGCTGAGTTCAGGCTAAATGAACTGAAGCTGAAAGTGTTCTGCCAAATTGCTGCAGAACACACAAAATGGGAAGGACTGAACGAGTAGCTCCTCTGTTCCAGCCCAAGGAGGCTTGACAGCAGAGGCAAAGGAGCTGAGCATCCCTCCTGATAACCCGTGCTGCTCTGCCAGCGAGCCTCCCGCTTCACTGAAGCAAGGATGGGAGCAACCACTGGCCCCAGGCATGCCCAAGACTGTGGTACGTGTTGGCCTGTCTGTTGTGGCCCATCTGGTGACACCAAATTAAGCTCAGGATTCACAGCAGCCTGTGCTTGGGTTTTGCTTATCTATGCTGGAAAAAC
>JAAGAY010012570.1:0-13693 GCA_011801015.1 Ardeotis arabs
AAAGACGTACACGGGGCCAGTGCACCTACTCGTGCGCATGCGCCCTGCAGGCCTCCGGCACAGGAGGCGGCCGGCGCGCGGAGGCTGTGACTCGCGCTTGCGCACGCCTTGCCCGGGGTGGGGGTGGGGCCTCAGCGCGGCGGGAGCCCGCGCCTCTCCGGGGGCGCTGGGTGCGGGGCCCGGGCCCGGGCCGTGGCCGCTCGGTGCCGGCGCACGGTCAGGGATTTGTTTCCCTCGGCTCTCAGCCGACTCTCGGCGGGGGCTCCCCCGCGCCAGGGGAACGCCAGCCCCGGCCTGGGCCGCGGCTCTCACCTCACCGGCTGCCGCCGCGATGGTGCCCGGGCCCCTGCGGCTAGTGAGCGAGAGCCAGCCTGGGGCTGCGCGGCTGCTGCAAAGGGGACGGCGGGGTGCCCAGCTGCCGCTGCTAAACCTCCCGGGGGCCTTCAGTCGGATCCCCGGCTGCGCCCACTGCTGATGGCTTCCACACGTGTGAGCCTCTTGCTGTCTGCGTTTGCACAAGCACAGCTCCAGTGAGTAAAACACTTCCATCTTCTTGAATGCACAAACCGAGTACACCAGAACTTACTGAGGGGGCAGCCTCAAGGGCTCACCCAACACAGACTCACAGGAAGGTACTAAAACACATCAGTCTTCACTTTGAATTAAAAAAAAAAAAATTAAGACCATAACACTGCTGGAAACATGGCACTGAGTCACAAAATGAGATTGAGTCCAGTGACCTCTTCCCTCCCACCCCGAGCGTGCTGTGGAGTGGCTTTAGTTACAGCATCACGAGGACACAAGATGAAGTTTCTTCGTAATTGAGATTTGTTCTATTATAAGCAAGTTCTGATTAATCTCTTTAATGTTAAAATGAATAATTGCATCAAAGCAGCTACTGGAGTTAGCCCTTTCAGCATCCACAGTTCTTTAAATTGAAAAAGCATCATCTCATTGTGAATGTCTGACAAAACAAATCAGAAGCATTATGAACATTGCAAAAACAATTTAGATAATACTGAGATAATAATTCAGGTTTATGATATACCTCTATTCATATAATGTAAGCATACACCGCTGTATCACAGACTAGAAGACTATTAATTGTCTTGTGTATTTCTTTCTGTGATGAAGTTATTTCCATTGCACGTTACCATTGATCCGAGAGGGAACCTTCTGGTGCTACTGAAAGGACCACAGCTGCTGAAAGCAGACAGCAAACAAGGCAATCCTTCCGGCAGAGAGCCCTTATAAACCAGCTGAGTCTCTGCACAACTGGGTCACACCCCACGCTTGCACACTTCAGAAACACGGAGCACAGGGACTTGATGTTGCATCAGTGGGCAAGAATAAGCAGAGCTCAGGAAGTAGTTTTTATTCAGCTTTTTATCCATAACAAAATTCCAGGGATGTACACATCCATCTGAAGAGTTACATTTGATTTACAGTTTCTTTCCTCTCCCTGCTCACCCTACGTTTGGTATGCTAGCAATTCCAAGGTTTTTCATACCTTACATCCAGGTTTGATGCAGCAAATGCTTTTTGTAAAAAAAACACCTTACAAGTGTTAAGTTTAAAATAATCTGAAAAATGTCTAATATTAAACTCTGATTCTCTGACAAATGCAAACAATTATTTTTAATGATTACAAAATTTCAATTTCAGGCACTCCTCTTTATGACAATATTATAAAAAATCCTGTTTCATTGCTCTACACAGAATAATATTTCACCCTAAGTTTTCAAGGCACAATTTCTATGTGTAGTTATTTGCTATAACAAAGTTTTTTAAAAAATATTAAAGTTTTGTAAGTTCTTTTTAAAAAGCAAAGGTAGTCTTCTGTAAAACACTAGATTTTACCTCAGCTACATTCTAATGGCAATTATAGGAAATTTGTAACACAGTGTCAAACTATTCTCTCATATCTTCACACTTCATTGCAATTTGGACTTTTGTAATATTTAAAAGGCAATTCTGTCAAGTGTTACAGTGTCAAGAGCTTGTGCCAATGTTATTCACAGACATGACCCTAAAAAGAACGACATTCCAAAATTAAGACTAGTGTAGTCTCAGTCAGGAATAATTTGTTCACGAGCTTGTCAAAATCTGCAGTATTCAAAATGTCAACATTGCAACGAAATGTTAACCTTTAAGAATGCTCACTAATGGGCAAAAGACTAAGCATTCCATTTTGCTGTTGAAATCAACTCCATTGATTCCATTATTATCTAGGAGGTTTTCATTTTTAATGTCAGACTTCACTTTATGGATAGACAGGGACAGTGTGTTCAAGAAGTAGTTTGACTCCTGGTGTAACTACAGACACAAAGGAAAAGGAAGGTGGGCAAAGGAAGGCAGGCAAAGGCTGCTGACACTATCTTTTCTTAGAAGAGGGAAGTGCCCTCACATTCTACTTAGCTGAGCAGAAAACATAACTTGCTCAAGCAGCTTAGCTGCTTAAACTCAAGAACACTGTATAATATCAGTTGACAACTTTCCCCAGAAGGCAGGAAGAAGCAACATTCCCTCTTACTCCATTCAGTGTGCTCAGTTCTTAAAACAATACTTGTTATGAAATGGGTCTTCTAGAATTATAAACTTTAACACCATTCTGCATTGAGGAGCGAGCATATTTTGTCAGAAGAGCACCAACCGTCTGCTTCTCGGCACATAAGTCTCTACAGAGGAAATAAAACAGAGGACATTGGCATTAGAGATAATCTCATACAAAATGAATCCGTGAAGCACTTGTAAATATAGCAAAAAACTGGATTAGGTTATTGGGAGGAAAAAAACCAAACTACTGTAATTGTCACATAATGCTTTACATTACCTAAAGTTTAGAACTTGGCTTGACATTTAAGCAACATGCAAAACTACATTATTTACTCCAGAAACAAGGATTTTGGTTTTTAGGGGGAGTTGGTTGGGTTTTATTATTACTGTTCTCTAAAGTGTTTTCAATCTAGCAAAACACTTAGCTTTGATCTAATTAATTATATTACAGTAAATTTAGAGACACTCAAAGGTTTGATGCAGTTACTTCTGGGTTACCATCTCTATCTGCTCACATGTGTCCTGGCTGGGCCTTCCAGATAGCACTGTAATGTAAGTGTTCACCACCAAAAAAACCCACAGGACGCAGTACAGGAACCACTATTACTCTGCACTTCTGTGTTGTAAATATGGAGACTGGTTACAAATGTCAGGAGGTTTGAGTTAAGTATGCCCCAATCAAATAAGACCAAGTTATCTGCCCATTTAAATTCAGTAGGATCAGCTTTTTATAACAAGTTTAAATCCAACGAATATAGCTACAGTTCCCAGGGGTGGGGATTCTGTTCATAGAGATTTTGCATTAATTTAAAAGGGAAAATATAGTATTTGAGGCAATCATAGCTGATAAGAAGTCAGCTATGCAAAAAAGGAAGAATATAACACTAATTATATTTTAATAAAAAGAAATATATCCTTACTGTATATAGGGGGTAATATCCACTTCTGTCCACTTTTCCCGTATGCTGAATAAGCTGTTGAATCTTTCCTGATTGTCTTCAGGTAAGTCTTCTACTTTTAGCAGAAATATGGTCTCTGGTCTTGAGGTTCTATCCACAAGAGCCAAGCCCTGTGTAGATCAGCATCCAAGAGAAATGTTAAATAAAGACAAAACAATTAAACTTCCTTCTTTCTGGCAATAACCCATACAAGTTTCCCTTTGCACCGCCAAAGCCCTCTAAAACCGCACTACTAGAGGCAAAGTGAAGAAATATCATAAAGGTGCTATTTTGCAGGCAGTATTTATCATTTCCTTTATGACAAGGAGGAAGGGGGAAATCTACTAAGTCCCAGCATCTACGTTTCCTTTGAGTAGAAGGATTTTCATAGTGCTTGCTACTCTACTGGCTGGCACCACAGTCTGCTCAACAGTAGCTTCAGATTCAGCTACATTTACAAATATTAACCACATAATTGCAGCTTTTCTTCAAACAAACAGTGAAACATACCAGACTTACAAAAACCTGAACTGTCATGACTCCAGAATACTGATGCTCATAGAGGATGTCATAAGATGTACTTTAACTCAAAAGCTGACAGACATAACACAATCAATCCCCATTAATCGATAAAATCTACATATGCCACAAGTCAGTTACCAGCCTACTCACGAAGGAATCCATACTTCTTAAAGTTTTTTACCTTAAGTTGATCAAGCCTTGTTGTCATCCCTTCAGGGACACTTTGTTGCCAGACTTCTTGAAACTCTGATAGATTGAATTTAACTGCATTTTGCAAAAGCATTTGTGCTATAGCTCTGCATATTTTATCTTCATGCATTTCAAAGTAAACCTCCCCTGCTGAGAAACAAAAACCAGCATCTCTTGGGTTCTTGCTTTTACACACTAGAACAGAGAACAACCTCATATTTCCATTCTGTTCTACACTCTTCTACAAACCAACAATCCTGGTTTTTCTTTTCCTCAAGGAGTAACCTGACTTGGTATTACTTTGGATAAATAATGGTATCTTCTTATTCTCAAGAACAAATTATGCAGCATATTATGTGTGTGTGCAGCACTGTCCAAGCTACAGTATTCATTTATACCAATAAATGTATTTGCCCTCCATCTTTTTACATTTCTCCTACAGCTTTCATTCTTATTTCTGAATGGCTTGTATTAAAGTGGTTGCTGTCTGTGGCTGAACAATTAACTAAACTTTAACTTCCTTAATCATCCTTATGAGATGAAGGGAATAATGATAATTTCTTTTACTTTCATACTGACTTAGCTAAAATTCTCAGAACCACTTTTCAGTCATCTGGACTTCCTGCAATTCAAACTTGTTCCTTGTGTAACCTGCCTAAGTACACTAAGACGATAATCTGTGTCACTACAACTACTTTCCTATGTCCTTTAAAGGTTGAGCACAACTCCTACTTCAGCCAAAGGTGAGATGAAACTAACTGTGGGGAAGAATTCAGGCTGAGTTCAAGATTGTGACAATGTATGTCTATACACGAGACGGCCACTGACTATTCACAATAGCACAATTTATTGCTTAAACACATGATATCCAAGACCTCCTAGAGTATCTAAAGAGAGATTCCACCTAAATTTTACAAGTGATCTGCCTTTAGTCACAAAATTATGGCTTGTAGACACCTAATAAATGACTTCAGCTACCTCTGACAGTTCTGGATTTTTGTGTCTTGTACAGTTTAATAGTCCTTTTTCCTATGAAACTTCCCTTTTTCTGATTTTTAATTCACTGTTTGCTCCCTCCTTTTACTGGCATTGTAACAAATTCATTAGTTTGGACTATCCTCACAAAATCTGCATTTACTCCTGTGTAACTATTTCCTTTATGCAAAATTAAAATATGCATGCTTTCCCAAACTTACCATCATCAACGTATTTCCTTCCATAGCTTAAAAGAATATGTTCTATCATCTCTCTGGGGGGAAAAAAAAAAAAAACAAACCAGAAATCAAGTTTTAAAATTGTTCATTAGGACATTACAGAAGCAGTTACCAAGAAGATGATGAAGGAACAGGTAAAGTAAAAAAAAACCCCAGGGAGAACGGAGGATGAGACACATCTTCATAGCAGAAATGAACAAATTGATAAAAACTTAGAAGTAAGTAAAGAAGTAAGTTAAAAAGTTTCCCCAAAAGTCTCTTCCACTTTCTAGTCATAACTAGCAAAGACTAAAAAGGTGTAAGGAGAATAAGGAAAAGAGACACTTGCAATATCACCTCCTTCCAATGAGAAGTGACACAAGTCACAAATGTGGCAGTTAATTATTCCTTACTGAATAGCAGGTATTTTTCTAGACCGTTGGCATAAAATTACAGCCCAACTGCAGATGCTAATACTAAAGCAAGATTTCTTTTTGAGCCAAAATCCAAATAAATGGAAAACACTACATATTGTAAACTTAAGACTCTGATTGAATGGGAATCTTAAATTATTTAATGACTCCAAATGACAGTACAATAAACTCAACTCTTAAGATCTGAATTCAGTATTATACCAGGAAATAAACCACCATCTCAGACATTATGCAAGAGGTAAACTAAACATTTTTGTCTAGCTATACCTTCAGAAAAAGTATTTCAAGATGGTCAGCAATTTACGGCTTAAGCACGTGCTACTTCCATCATCTGCAATTCAGCAGTAATGTTTCTACTAAGGAATCCATGAAAATATTACCAACAGACTCTAAAATCATTTCACTAACCCGTCTGTCTGAACTACTAATGCCCTTGTGTATTTTAGAGCCTAAGAAAATGTATAATTAATACCACAGTAACTGGAATGTAGAGTTATAAGACTATCATTCTAATAAAAAATTAATAGCCATAGTAATAGTTAATAATGATTGTAGACAATTTTAAGGACTAAAAGTAATTGCTTACATGGGCTCTAAAGGTCCAAGTTCCTCAAGGCAAGTACATAAAGGAACCTTACTTAAAGACCAGGACTCTGAGTCTATTAGCTGAGTCACGTGATTCAAGAGTTTCATCTCATAGTCAAATTCTAGAATTCTCCAATATCCTGCCAAATAGAAAACCACAAAACATTATTAGAAACAAAACATTAACACCTTTAAGCTATTCCCCTGAAGATACATTATAGGAGCCTGGACATTTAGGTCACACCTTTACAAAGTACAGTACATTCTGTCCTTTTAGGATTAAAATGGAGAAAAAGAACAGAATTTGTGAGAACAAATGTAAAGGAGAAGGAAATTAAATTCTCTCAATTATTCATAACTGTTTATGTAGACTAACTGCCACAGATACAGAGACACTACAAAACCCATCCCAAGGTGAATTAGATCTGGAAAAAACTAATACTGAATTCAGACACAGAACTGCATGAACAGAACTGGTTCTGCAAAGTGGCAGTTCAGGGGCAGCCAAGTTTGCAGAAATCCAGATATGACAAAGCACAGATCTGGTAAAATGGTGCTGTGCAGCTGTAAATGACAAGGAAAGTCATCTGTGAGATCCTCACCTACCTAATGGGACGGTATAGAGGAATGGAGCAGGTCTTCCCAGTGGTGCTCAGTGATGGTACAGGAGGCAATAAGCGCAAATTGCAACAAGGGAAATCCCAGCTGGTTATTAGGAGAATTTTTTTCCCCTTGCAGACAGTCAAACACTGGAACTCCCTGGACAGAGGTTGTGCAATCTCCATCCTTAAAAATGCTCAGAACTCAACCAGCCGAGGCCAAGAGCAGCCAGCCCCAAGTTGGCCCTGTTCTAAAGCAGGGGTTTGGATCTGATAACCTCCAGAGCTCAGTTCTGCCCTGTATTACTCTATGCCTCTAGGACTGCTGCCACCTGGCATGCAGCTGAGGGTTTGGGCTTGGCCAAGTAAAGGATGAGTAAGACCTGCTTGCTCCAGCCTTGCCTCACGTGGTAGGAAGACTTCTGAGATAAACCCAGTCTAGAAGGAAGAAAAGACTATGAAAGGGTTGGAGTTACCTAAGGATCAGCGATTTTTGCCTTTGGAACTGCAGAAAGCAGTACCCAGTCATCCATGAAGAGAGCAACCAGCCAAAATATATATTTATGCTATGGGTGGGATACTCTGATGCCAGTGTTTCTGGAAGCAGAGAAGGAATTAATCTGGAAAGAGGCAGACTGGTCGATGCCTGCTGTTTTATCTTTTTAATCAGCTTCACAGCAGCAGAGGATATAGGAAATATGGAAGCAGTATCTTAGTACTTCAAAGTAACCTGCACCTTGAAACTCAAGGATGTGGAACGGGCCTTAGAAAAAGGACATACAGATATCTGGTGGCGGGGGGAAGCAAAGTTATTTCGTCATAGGCAATAATAATCTTTAGAGATAAATACCTTGAATTTTGCAGGCATCTATAACCTGCAATTGATGCAGGATTTCTTCTTCGCTTGCTTGAATCAGACTTAACAAGTCTTCTGTTGTATACTGCAACAAGGGAAAAAAGAATGAAATAAAAGAGGTCATCCTTACTCCTTTGCTTCAGCAAGCATGCTAAATGCACTACCAGATATAATGAAAGAAAGACTTAGAAGATATTTTTTTTCCCTGAATTTTCTAAGGTTTACCACACTCTCTGAACTTTTTACTTACAACATTTTGGGGGTTATTCAGTACAGGGAAGACTTTGTGCCATGCACAAGCAAGATACCTTTATTCCCAGGATGTCAAACTAGCACAAGTAGGCATTGTAAGTAAAGTATCACAGCAAGAATTAAAAGTGAACGTGTTCTGTCTTTCCTAAATCACATATTTTAATCTGTGAGATTCAAAGAAAAGGCAAAACAAAAATGACTTATAACTTTTGGATTGAAGTCAGAACTCCAACTTAGTACCTCCACCGAGGGAAAGCCTCCAGCATGAGCTCAACAGTTACGTGCTGTGTCTTGGTGTCTGCTAACCAATTAGCAGACATGTAGTACAGACTCAGCCACAGTCCACACAGCTCCTTGCGGAACAGTTACTTGAGGAGATGGGACAGTGCTGTTGGGGTACTGTGGTAAAGATTTAGGAGATATGAAAGGAACAGAAGGTATCATGAAGAGTGAAGTAAAAGGAAGTAACACCAGACTTAGATCCCTAGGAAATGGCTTCATCAATTCCTTTATTCACCTTACAGACTTTTTAAACAACTTATCAGAGTTTTGTTGATTATAGTGTAAAAATATTTCCTGTCAAAAAAGAAAAAAAAAAAGGATTAAGTATTTGAGATCTATTAGACTATGGGAACACAAATGGAACAACACTATGTTTGGAACATCCACATGTTAAAAAAACATTTAATAAATACAGAAAGGTCTTCCTTTCCTGCTATGTCATTCCTATTAGACAGTATGTTGAAACATCATCAGGGTAAACAGCACTGAACATGCAATATTTCAGAAAGGGATGACCATATTCCACAGTACATAAAAAAAAAATGCTAGCTATTAGAAGTAAAACCCAGATCAGTATCCAAGTGTGTTTGAGAGTTAGATATTGCCATTCAGATAAGACCCTGCACAGGAGTCCTTGGCATTTGTTCCCCCTCTAAGGCCTGACTAGCGCTCCAACAGCTTTTTTAAGAAATCACTGCTCTCAGCTATGATAATGTTATCAGCAGTATCACCCTTGCAAATATAAAATGGAATGGGTTGATTTGCACCATGTCCCTACCACCAATTTCCAGACAAGGATAATTAACTCAGATGCATTCAATCATTTGAATATGCCTTGCCACCTCACTGTAAAACCCAGGATTTTAATTTGGTGCATCCTGATCAAGCTATGTACTAGCCAGCTTCTAAGTTTTCCTGTAGTTTGCTAAATCACATCACTATGCATCAGGCTGGCTGAAACTTAGCAGACTGTTCATCATCCAGAGAGAGGCAGCATTTCTCTCCAAGGAAGAAAAGTAACATTTATGTTTGTACATGCAAGCACACAGAGATGGTTTGTTACTGTCACTTTCAACAAAGCCTCAGTGTAAAATACTTTGGAGTAACCATTTCTGGTTTTTAAAGTCAAAAGGAAAACCAACCAAACTAACAAAACCCCAGGATTTTTACAAGTCTTATCTGAGATTGTATGCTACACAGTCCAGGTCTCTTCATCACTAATTAGATCCTAAATTTGATTTCCTGGAAACATAAAAGGACAGCAGGACAGCATTTTATTTGTGTTTTCCCTTCTTGTAGTGTCAGTCTTATTCTCTGCCTTTTATCGCCCTCATCGTTCTCTGCAACTCCCTGCTTCTCGTTGTCATCATAAATCACTGACTGGTAAGTGACTTGTACATGGCTGTCCTGTGACCTTACACTTAACTCACACATGACGTGTCATACATGATGGCCCCAAAGATGGAAGAAAGGCTACATTACACCTTAGCAGTTGTATAACTCTCAATGAATTTACAACAGGTTCTGAAGACTGTCTTCAGGAAACTCCCCACATAAAAAGGGAAATCCCCAGCCTCTTTCAGTGTCCTTTTTTTCCCTCCTCTTACTAAAAAAAGGTTGCTTACCTGCTACTCAGTGGAAGTACTAATTATTACGAACTTGTTTAGAATTTTAGGCCTAAAAAATTAACTCAAAGCAGCACTGGGAAACATGGGAGCAAAGGTATTTTTCTAGTTAAGCATGTATCTTCACTTTAATTAGTCCGTTACCAACTACAAGAAAGTAATTTATGTAGCTGATTTACCTTGGAAAATGTCTGATCTTTCTGACTATCTGGCCCTTCATATGGATCTTCCATTAAAAGCTTCCTCAGTTTCTTCAGTTTAGGTCGGCATCTTCTTAATTCCCAATAGTTATTGGAGAAGCCGGCAATCTACAAGAAAAAACAGTGACTCTTTAAACATTTTAATCTACCATTTGGATTCAAAGATGCTTACCAAAAATTATCAGCAAAAGTATTAATCTAGCCACTGAGAACAAGAATTTATTAACAGGTTAATTACTTTAATGAAACAATCATTGTAATATTTTCAATTTTAAAAAATTACTGCAGGCAATGAAGAATAAAAAACCACCATTGGTTGATAAACACATGTTCATAGTGCATATGACAAAGGGAACAACTCATCTCTATGTGCATACGATAGAATATAATCATGGGATATACTCCTGCACAATCTTCATCAACATTTCTTTTCCTCTCAATACTAAGTTAAATTACTGCCATAAAACCCCCCCTGTATCATCTCGTTTCCATCTTCCCCACTTCTTCCCGTGCGTCAGATCTCCTTCACGGTCTTTTCACACCTTAATGAATAACCATTATCACTAAGCCTAAGTAAAGCGGACATTAATGAGACAGTAAGCTACACTTGCACACAACTAACAAGCTATCTCTGTTCCTTACTCTGTTCCAACACACAAATTTCAAGCGTGTAACAGGAAGCTCAGACGTAATCAATTCAACAACACTAATCTAATAAAACTTTACCTCAGGAGCACTCTGAAGGTGTTTCACGGAGTACAGCTTGGACTTCCTAGAAGATTCTTTGAAGCGCCCAGAGTATTGGAGGCCTTTCAGCATTGTTTCGGCTGTTTACCAAACCAACAGAAGTGGGTACAGAATGGCAGAGGCAGAATAAGCTCCAGCTTTGTGACTCCTGAGCCAACCACTAGCCTCTTGTAAAAAAGCCTCCATATAGTACTTTAAAATACCCTGAATGCTTTATCAGACTAATTTTGTTTGGTTTTTTTTTTTGTTGTTTTTTTTTTTTTTTAAGGTCATACATTAAAAAAAAAAAACAAACCAAAAGTTTAAAATAATGTTCCATTTAAATCAACTATAAGCAAATCACCTATATGTAGAAGAAGTCCTATCCAAATTCTAAAACACAGAAAGCTCTCAGTTTTTAATGTAACTATTCCGTAGCTTGCCTGGCACAAAATTCAGGTAAATACTAATTTCCTGATAAACTTCTAAGCTTCCCCCCCCCACGTCAAATAGCATTTATCTAAGTTTTAGATTTTTTTTTTCCTGACAGGTTCTTTTCTGAGCAATTTGGTAACGAACAAGAAGTTACCCTGGCTAGAAAATAAAATAAATAATTCTAATTTATAATCCAAAGCTTGTAACTGGAGCTGGTCTGTCTGAGGCGAATAAAATGGCAGATGCTTTGGCTGTATTAGCCTTGCAAGTGGTACAAAGAGCAGCACCAAGACTGCAGGAGAAGGGCAGTGAAGCCCAGTTGCCTAAAGAAGGGCCCTAGAGCCATTCTGGACACCCTAAGGCATAGCATGCCTCCTGTGCCTGAAGCATTTTTATAAAGACATCCTCCTGCGGCTATTCAATGTACAAAGAAACTAGAGGAGACTCAGTTCCTTGTGCAGTGGCAGCTCGTAGCTAGACCAATACCACAAGGCATCTAAAATGGCAGCAGAAGCCTATGTTTAGGCAACTGAATCCCAGCTGGGTTTCACACATGCATCTTGGACAAAATACAAGAAGCTACAGAGAATAAGAAAGTACAGAACTAAAGCAAACAAACAAAAACCCAGAAAGACATACCTGTGAATGAATAATATTACAAGATGCTTGATCTGCATTCAGCTCTTCTGGAGTTTTGCAACCAGGAACAAACAGCAGCATATTTGAGGTATCTGCTATTTTCATGTCGTAAGTTTTATCTTTGCTACACAACACTGCTTGTTCATCCTTTTCACCACGGATTACCAGGCTGGAAAAAAAAACCAGCACAAAAATAAAGATGTATTTTTACCTCTATTTCAGGATGAACACCTATTAAACTGGTCTGATATTTTTTCACATTTATGCATTAGTAAAGAAGTTATAAACCGCAGTTATATTTGGTAACAGCAGTCACAGTATATCAAAATATAAAGATATAATTGTCAATTAATCTAAAATATCTTAACACTATGTTTTTTCCTCCCTGAGTTCTCCCACTCTGAAAAACAAGCATTCAAGTTTTTATGCAGATCACAGTCGAATCACCTCACCTGCCTATTCACCCTCCCAAAAAAAAACCACCCCTAAGTGATGCTTAAAACCTGAACTACTTCGCTAATCTCAGAAATTAGATTACAACTAGAAACTGGCCCATTGTGAAACAAGAAAGCAAACAGAAATTGTGTCTACAGTGTAGTGCCCTCAGGTAATTCCCGCTTGAAAACATACACATTTTCTTGCAAGTAATTCCAAGCAGGAAAAATAACCATCTTGTAGAGCACTTTGGGACAAAGAATCAATGCAAACCCCTCTCTTCAGCTCACATACTTGATTAAATAGAGATTAAGAGTGAGGACATGATAATACCAAAGCAGGACCACAACAAGGCAACAACATTCAAGTCCTCCCTGGCTACACTAAATGAAGTGTTCAAATTCAATTTCATCAAGCTTGTGTGCATGAGCAAAGCTCAGCTGCGCCCCAGGCAGTCCTCAGTGTCATTCTGATCTGTAACCAATGACAGTTTATCGATATTGCACCAAGTATGAACAGGCTTACTAACATACATCTCTCAGGACTGTTTTCTTTAGAAGAAATTCTGCTATTATATCCTGTTAAACATTTGTATTATGTCACTAGCATTGCAGCAAAGGAAGACATTTTAAAACAGTATCAAAAACTTATCTAGAGTCTGTTCTTGGTCCAGAGTTAGAGGTCACGTAACCACCCGACCAATGCCTGTGCTGATGCTGTACATCCTTTGCGGTCCTGTTTGTCTTATTTGTAGCCCCCCTGCCAACCACCCGACCTCAACAGTTCCAGCAGGAAAATGTCAAAGCCAGTGGGATTCTTTTAAAAAGACAGAATGCCCTGTCCTAAACCCAAATTTTAGGCATTTATACTCATAGGCCTGAGGAGAAACTCTTCTCAGTTTTGGCTAGAAGTCTCCTCAGAAGCGATTTTCCCATATGCAAAAAAAAAATAAAACGACCTTCTTATAGGCGTTACTAGTTTTTAATTTCCAATGTAACTGAGCCAGGTTTAAGAGACAGTTAAATTTTCACGCAAATCGTATTAGAAGAATAAAAGCCTGCAAAAAGCCACCTTTAAGAGCCGTTTAACACTAAAACGCAGGCCCCGGGAGGAGCAGCCCTGCCCCATCTCCATCCGGCCGGGGCGAGCTGTAAGGGCGGCAAAACTCCAGCTTCCCGCCGCGGGGCGGGCCTGTCCCGCTCCCTCAACCAGTCACCGACAAGCCCC
>JAAGAY010012574.1:7566-20914 GCA_011801015.1 Ardeotis arabs
ATCCATTCTCCGCCCAGCCTATATTTGTGCCTGGGATTGCCATGACCCAGGTGCAGGACCTTGCACTTGGCCTGGTTGAACTGCATGAGGTTGGCACGGGCCCACCTCTCCAGCCTGTCCAGGTCCCTCTTGATGGCATCCCTCCCCTCCAGCGTGTCGACGGCACCACACAGCTTGATGTCATCGGCAAACTTGCTGAGGATGCACTCTATTCCACTGTCCAAGTCGCTGACAAAGATGTTGAACAGGGCTGGGCCCAACACGGACCCCTGAGGGATGCCACTCGTGACGGGTCTCTGCTTGGACATCAAGCCGTTGACCACCACTCTCTGAGTGCGGCCATCCAGCCAACTCCTTATCCACTGAGTGGTCCATCCATCAAAGCCATGCTTCTCTAGTTTAGAGAGAAGGATGTCGTGCGGGAATGATGAAGAGGTTGCTCAGCCATTCAGATACGTTAGGGGAAGAGATGACAAGACAACCATGTGATGGAGATGTTCAGTTCAAACCCAAAAAACAGCAGCTCAGCAAATATTGATTGGGAAAGAAAGTTACATTTTAATTTTGTACTAAGATGCAAGTACCTGCCTTTCAGTGCAAAATACTTCTCGGAGCATGTTTTTCCAACTAATGTTGGAAACAAGCTTTATTCTTACCTAACATTCTTTTGATATCAATAAGATATATTCCAGAATATACAC
Source organism: Ardeotis arabs (assembly GCA_011801015.1). Taxonomy (NCBI): domain Eukaryota; kingdom Metazoa; phylum Chordata; class Aves; order Otidiformes; family Otididae; genus Ardeotis; species Ardeotis arabs. Next base: position 8,268 of record JAAGAY010012574.1, read on the forward strand.
TATATTAACATTTTTTAAGACATATGCTAAAAACCAAGCGTATTCCATCCTTTATCCAATCTCTTCCTCGTTTCATAAATATACTGAACATCAAGAATAAAATGAAATAAAGTAATGAAAAAATATGATGAGAACAAAATGGACAATCCTTTTACTAGAGAAGAATGGTGCATTATATTACTCAGATAGATTACTATACCTGCGAAAACAAACAAACAAATCAGTAAACAAAGTCAACTATGTAAGAAACTAGTAAGTGATGAGAAACTGTGAAATGTTCAAAGAGGTGGAACTTCAGTTCTGCCAATGCTTTTTATAAGCACCTAAATTTTGGGTTAGGATAGGAAATAGCTAAAATGAAGACACTTTTAAATGTTCTTATATCGTATTAGTGTACATAATCCATCTGAGGATGTTGATTGGATCGTTCATGAGATAAAACTAGTCTGACATCATGGTTTGGTGTGATCCTTACAACATCCTAAAACTTTGCTGTTGTATAGCCAAGAGGTAAATAAGGCAACTCAGAAATTTATAAAATTGATAGATTTCAAGCACAGTGTTACAGTTTTGGGGAGCAGAGGGAAAGATTGTGTGATGATTTTGTGATGTTACTGAGCATAGCAGGTATAAAGACTAACTGAAGGAAAAAAGATGGGAAGATTATATTGATTTTTGTACTGCTGAATTAAACGATGCTACAATATATTTACTCAAATAAAAAAAAAGGTGGATAATACAAACTAGATTTCCCACTGTTCTGGGAAGGACTTCAGAGAGTAGCAAGATAACAAAAGAGGATTTTTCTCTCTGGAAATGTGATGCTAAATCTTCAAAACTGCTCTTCAAATAAGTTCTAAATTTCAGAGTGTGATAGTAATCCTCTATGCTTCTATTAAAAAAAAAAGTCAACTTCCACATACTCCAAAAAAATGTAACGAAAAAAAATCAAGCCCATGATTCTACCTAAAACTTTTTTTTTTTTGGAAAGGAAGAGAAAGACAGTTATTCAGGATCTTTTTGGCATCTTTTGAGACTTTGAGAAGAATAAGAAATAAGATTATAGTTAAGCGTATTAAAATCATATCCAAAACAAACAAATTTACCATTCTGTTATTGATAAAAAGGAACTCATTACATCTTGAATAGTAGGTTATGCATTCCTAAACTTTCAGTTGTACATATTTATGTGGCTTCACAGAACTAATCTGAGTTATATGATCACATGCATTCAACATGACTAGAGCTCATCATAACTGTTTTTTGGGAATTTAAGCCTCTATTCATAAATCTAACTTGTTTTGCAGTTTAATAAATGGCAAAGAACTTGTAATTATGAGTCCTGACAAAAAGCAAGTCATTTTCCTTGTAGATACCTGAATTTAATAACTGAAGCAAAGGAAGAATTCATTCAATACCTTCATTCAATACCTCCCAGTGAATCCCCCAAATAACATTTTAAAAGTCAAGTATTCACTTTTCTAAATTTAAAATACTTACCGATATTATTATAAGTAATTACAAAAAATAATAATTATAATAGTAAATAATAATAATAATAATAGTAATCATAATCATCATCCATTAGCAACCATATCTATTATATCACTGTATTATGGCCAATATCCCAGCTATGATCAGGTTTTTACTTGTAAACACAGACACTCGAGAAAGTTCCATATCCAAGGAGGTAGTATTTTGTGTGTGCAATAAATATAAAATGTGGGAGAAAGTATTCTATCCCTATTTAGAAAAAGAGAAAATTACTAACTTCAAAAGGAATTTAAAAAACTGTTTAATTCATACAGGAAATAAATGCTAGAAATTTATCTCAAACATCTGAGATACAAGGCTGAAGTATAGAAATGCACATTTATAAACTATGACTTTTTCTCTTAGAACAAGTGTATTTAAGTGTATATATATTAAAAAAATATTCAAAGCATACAGATATGTTATGTAGTTTAGCAGTGGGAATTATGCACACAAAAGCTCTAAAACAGAACACGGTGAGCTCCACTCACAGATAGGTATTTTAAAAGTTCTTCTGGACAGTTTATGTCATGTCAGGTATCAAGTTACAGAAAATAAAAACTATTAGTGTCAAAGCTTTCAATTTCAATTAAAGCCAACCTTACCTATTTTCATGGTGATTCCCAAAGTCAAAAAATACTAAATATATGTGTATTTGAAAACTAAATAAATCAAACTAGCAAGTATCTACCTAACTTTTTCTTTTTTCCTAATGCAGATATTATTTAATTGCCACTGATAATCTGAGAGGCTAGTAGATAAGTGGATAGGACTGTTACATACATAATCCGTGTGCTATATGAACACTACATTCATGCAGGGAACAAAATCATGTAGAAAAAAAGTGGAGATTTCTCATATCCTTTTATTTGGAATTTTAATTTTAGTGATACTTTATGTAGTTGTATATCTAAATCTGTGGTTAATAGGTTTCTGACACACTACAGATTCAAAATTGCCACAGATTCTTGGTAACAACAAAAGTACCACTGTCAAGTGGTTAAATACCCAAAAAAAAATTAGCTATAACACTGTCAGGTGGTTTAACACCAAAAAAAAGTCAGATAACTATGTTTAGTATTCTGTGTGAAACTCACTGAAGAATGCTATTGATATTAAATACTGATTGCAATATCTTTAAAGACAGACTACACTGATTTTTCCTGTATCCTTCCCATGAATAACTAATAATTCTAATCTTATAGTTATTATTAATATTTCAAAAATGTAGGTCAGTTATACATACAGTCATTGAAACCTATTGTTCATATTGTTAAGTATTTTTACTATTTTAATGAGTTTTTACCAGGTATATAGTTACAAATATTATACTGTATGAGAACAATAATAGTGCTCTGTGACTTCTTCAGCATCGAAAATTTTCTCTTGAGATTACAATTATAGAAAATGAAACTGACAGTTTTGAAGTTTATTTGATTCTTTTATTTATGAAAACAACCAAGACTGTCACTGATATGAAGAATACAATAAGTAATTATGTATTTTAAACCATCAATGAACAATAAGTGGTGGTATATATTTACATTATGTCTTGAAGATCAAAAGCAACAACTAGTGGATGAAGAACCAACAAAAAAATATTAAGGACAATTCTGAAGAGGAATACATTTCAAATGTCTCTGTTCCACCTCTGGGACTGTTTAGTAAACAAACAAAATGTACATGATAAATTATTTGTTGTGAATTATTTTCTTAATAGCAGCTGGAGGATTGAAATGAGGTGTTAATAATAACAATTATTTATTTCTTTTAATGTCTGTGAAGTGTGACCTTTGCTACAAACAAAAAGTCTGTTCAATAATTGGATAAGAGAATATAAATTATGTATTAAAGGGTTTCTTATTCAACTATCTATCTTGCCTGTGCTGAAAGAAAATGCTAACATTCCTACCATGTGTCAAACTTCAAAGGTCTATACAAAACATAACCCACAAAAAGTAGATATAACTTATTACACTGATGGTAGCAAAAAGATGAGGGCCACAAAGATGATAAGAGGGCTGGAGCACCTCTCCTATGAGGGCAGGCTGAGAGAGTTGGGGCTGTTCAGCCTGGAGAAGAGGAGGCTCCGGGGAGACCTGATAGCGGTCTTCCAGTACCTCAAGGGGGCCTACAAGAAAGATGGGAGAGGCTGTTCAGTAGGGCCTGTTGTGACAGGACGAGGGGTAATGGTTTTAAAATAGAGGGGGGTAGATTTAGATTGGACATTAGGAAAAAATTTTTCACAATGAGAGTAGTAGAACACTGGCCCAGGTTGCCCAGAGAGGTGGTGGATGCCCCATCCCTGGAAACATTCAAGGCCAGGCTGGATGGGGCTCTGAGCGACCTGATCTAGTGGGGGATGTCCCTGCTCCTTGCAGGGGGGTTGGACTAGATGACCTTTGAAGGTCCCTTCCAACCCTAACCATTCTATGATTCTATGATTCTATGATTCTAAAATCTACAATATCATTGTTTATGGAAAACTTTTTGAAAACAAAGGCATGTGATTTGCATCCCTACTCATTAACAAAGTTCCAATCAAAATATGCATTTTTGTGCATTAAAAACCAAACCAAACCAAAACAGAAAACCCCCCCAAACCAAATCATCATAAGCAACAAAATGTAAAAATGCATAATTTTAAAAATAGTTAAGTATTGCCTTCTAAAACCATACAATAAACCCCATGAGAGTGACTGTCAGTCACTTAAACAAACACAGACCTACTGAGTTGAAAATGTAAACTAGGACCTATGAGCTATAAAAATAGCCAAAGAAATCAACATATTCCTCAGCAATATTGGGCTCCTGAGATTTGGTGTCTACATAAGAACATTTGAGGCTATTTGTGCCTCTGAAAAGATAAAAATCCCCACAGAATTAAGGGAGAGATTCCTTCTGCAGCTACTGTCATCATGTACTCTAGGGGCAAAAGTACTTAATTCTGTAGATTATGTCCCATATAAGCAGGATAAAATCATAGACTTTTTCTCTAAGCTGTAGCTCAACCTGAGAAGTACCCTTGCTCTGCTTGTCACACAGGGTAACCAGCCTGACCCTCAGCATAGCACAATTTACCATGCATCTCTGACCCTATGCCAGGTTTACTACTGACTTTCCTGTAGCAGTAAGTTTTTTGGGGGCCTAACTCTTTTTGTGTTCTTAGCAATACACAAAATGCAACTTTCTCAGCACGGGTCACTAATAAGATTTAGTGTTCCATAACTGTGATGGACTAAAAGAAAATACAAGTGAAACATTTTAGGGAAAACAGCTTGTCGTAGTTCAGCCCCGATCGGGACCAGACTACGCAGTCTCTCTCTCACTCCCTCCACCCTTCAAGAGAATAGGGGGAGATAATAGAAGAAAAACAGCTCGAGGTTTGAGATAAGGACAGGGAGAAATCCTTAAAGTTACCGTCACAGGCAAAAGCAGACTCGACTTGGGGAAAACTATTCATTTATTACTAAAACTAGCAGGATAATGAGACAGAGAACAAAATAAACCTCCTCCCCACCCCTCCCTCTTCCCGAGCTTAACATTATCTCTACTACCTTCCCGCCCCGAGCAGCACAGGGGGGAAGAGGGAATGGGGGTTGCTGTCAGTTCATCACACGTTGTTTTACGCCGCTGCTTCATAGTCAGGGGAAGAACTCCTCACATTCCTCCCCTGCTCCAGTGTGGGGTCCCACCCATATGCCACAGTCCTTCATGAAACTGCTCTGGCATGGGTCATCTCTTCCACGGAGTGCAGTCTCTCCAGAACGGCTGCCCCAGCGGGCCCTCCACGGGCCACAGCCGCCTTCAGGCATCCACCTCCCCCGGTGTGGAGTCCTTCACGGGCTCCAAGTGGATCTCTGCTCCTCCGTGGACCTCCATGGGCTGCAGGGGGGACAACCTGCTCCACCATGGGCTGCACCACAGGCTGCAGGGGAATCTTGGCCAGGAGCTGCATTACTCCTCCCCCTGCTTCTTCACTGACCTTGGCATCTGCAGCTGTTTCTCTCACAAGAAAAGTTCTTCACAACAGGCTGGCAGACGCCTCTCAGAATCTCTTCACATCATCCATCTCATCTCCTCTCCACTTCTTGCAGCCAGGCCGGGCCGAGTCGGGCCCAGTCGGCTGCCTGGCAAGAGGCCAGAGGGTGAGGCCTGCAAGGCCCGTGAGGCCTGCGCCTCCCCCTCTGCGCCGCTGCCCTTGCTCAGCTTCTTCACATCTTCTCTTCTTTTTTTTTTTTCTTTCTGTTTTCCCCTTCTTAAATACGTTATCGCAGAGGCGTTATCACGGGACATTCTGCTACTGATTGGCTAGGCCTTGGCCAGCAGCAGGTCCGCCCTAGGCCCGGCCAAGTCCACTGAACAAAGGGGAGCGACTTCTAGCAGTTTCCTACAGAAGCTTCCACCTTAGGCCCCCCCTCACTAAACAAGACCACAACAGTAGATCAAAGAAATATGCAACACAGCTTTTCTTCAGTATGGACTTTTTGAGGAAGTAAAGTATTAATTTAAGAAAAAAAGCCCTTGTTTATTTAATGAAAATTCCACTTTATTCAAATTATGACAGTGAATTACACGTTCTATATTCTGTGTGACTCCATTTCTCAAACTTTCTCTGATGTTTTGTATGGCTTCTAGTCAATCAGTGGCCCAGTGTTATTCTTTATACATGCGCTTACTGTCTTAAGAAGTCTTAGAGATTAATATGAGAGTAAAACAATGTTTCTGTGTTGTCAGTGTTCAAAATGTTTTGAGATCTTTGTTTGACCAATACAAGTATAAACTGCTGAGAATTTCAATGGCCTCGACATTCTACTTGCTAATTAAATATTATTTAAATAGAAAATATAAAAGTTTCACCATATCTGAAAAATTGTAAGATATAGACACATCTCAAATTATAACGTAGTTCTGAAAATTTACATCAAGGTGTTAGTATTTTCCTACACTTTAGAACTATATAGTCTTTCATCCAATGGAGAGAGGAGAACGTATTTTCTAAGGCAATGTAAGAAAAAGATATAATTGAAATGGTGTGAAGGTGGATTTAGACAATTTATTAGAAATGAACTTTTTTTTTTGTGGTATGGGCTTTTAAAATTGGACATTTTCTGAGAAAGTCTTCTTCAAAGAAGAAAATGATAGTGAAATAATATTTTCCAACCTTCTTTACATCTAAATCCTCTGATCCCAGGATATAGCATAGTACATACAAGTTACAAGACTAAATCTCCTTTGGGAAAGCTTACTTTATTGAGATATGATAACACCTGCTGAAATAAGTGTAATAATGACTGTAAAAAGAGGAAAAAACTTTTAAAAATTAGTCAGATTTAGTGGTAGTCATGATGAAAAAAATTCAGGAGCAACAGCTAACTTGAGGGAAGGCATGAAAAGAGAAACTACTGTATCTCACCAGCTCTTTTTAAACTTCAGAAGAATGTTTGTTCTTCATTAAATCTTGAAATATAAAATAAAGCTGCTAAAACTGAAACTAAGTACACCGCTTTCAGCAAGTCAGTTTATTCAAACAAATCTATGAATGGGAACTTCTCTTAATCTCATTAGATGAACTTATATTTCTAATTTTTAAAAGAATAAACAAGCTGACCTAGGAGAAGTAAAGAGAGTTGATTTTTTTTTGTTTGTTTGCTTGCTTGTTTGATGAAAAGATCACTCACTCCTGAGTTCTTCTCACTTCATTTTTTTTTCCACTTGCAATATCTAAAGAAAGCTGAACTTTCCTGGTGAAATGCTACTCCTTGTAAGAAGTAGCATCTTTATGTGATACTATGCTTCGGTGTCTTTGGCAAAGGAAATCTTTATGAGATTCTTCTACTTTTGTTAATCTAGATTTCATTTCCCACAGGTGTCTGTATGTGTGCAGATTTGCTTGAGTTACTTTCTTATTGTTTTCTGACATGTTAGCTTGGTTAATCGATATATATGTACGTCATATCAATGAGTTCTCAGTTCTCAGGTGATCATGCAATAGCAGGAGAGAAGTGTCACATTATTATGTTTCATGTAAAAGGAATAATAGTTCCTAGAAAAGAACAATGCATTTCTTCTCATCATCAGTGCTGTAATGAAGGCTAAGCTAACCTACAGTATAAGAAGAATTATTAAAAGGTGAAGAAAAATGAACAGTAATTGGGAAAGAATAGAAGAGAGGAGCATGCCTGTATGTGTGTAAACATACATGTATAAAAAGTTGAAACTGAATGTATAACATTCACAAGTACTCAATTGTTCTTGTAAAGGTGCTTAAGCAATAGGATTTTGAGCAGACTTTGCAAAAGGAAACGTAGAATATCATAACATTAAATTATCCTATAACTCTTGTCCTAATTGTATGTTCTTTATCACACCTATGATATAATCTCTCTTCCTCAGATAAGTAAATATTCAGTGATACTGCATCCTTCTTTATTAATATTAGCATAAAGAGTCAATTGATAGCAGACTATCCCATGTGCTTGTGGGGACCAGTGCTCTGCAGGTGCTGGAACCACTTCTACTACACAAAGGCTGTTCTCAAGTACGAGCATCAGAACCGACCTGAATCAGGCTTCATATTTCAAACTGATTTTGAACAGTGCTTAATTGTGAGATTAAGTAAACTAAAAAAAATATCTTGAATGGAAGAATAAAGTAGTTAAAATTCCCGTAAAAACAGTTAAAGTTCCCATAGGGAAAATAGAAACAATAAATAATTACCAAACAACAGATAGGAACTTAATCCTTATTTTGACAATAACTAATTCTGAAGCACCTCATGAAACCTACTTCAATAAGTTTCAGTTATTTTAGCTAAAAGAATCTTAAGAATAAAGCTATATTGAAGAGCACTGCATGCCATGTAACTAAAAAGCATAGCGTTTGTATACTTTTAAATGAGAGAGAGCTGAAAGAAGTGAAAACAATAGAAGTGATTGAATTAAGGTTAAAAAATCTGTCACTCAAATTCTGGAGTGATAGCAATCTCTGATTTAGGAAGTAATTACAGCTTAGTTTATTGGATAAAAAAACCCCAACAAATCTGAAAATAAAACCCCAAACAATATATAAATTGGGAATGAAGCAGTTTAGCTCTTGACAAGCTACCTACTGATAAAAGGTCTAATACATTTTTAAATGGCAACAGTCATAACGAGTTAGGCTAAAAAGTGCATTTTTATACTATTTCCAGCAGTGGACAGCAGTGGAAGTCTATGGAAGAGTGCAGGAAAACAGAAACCATATGGTAATGCTCACACAGAGTATTCTCCCAGCCTTCAGTAGCTTGAGGCTTTCTTAGTCAGAAATGGCATTTTTATAATGAGCCTCAGTGGATTTTCTGCATCAACTTATCTCCTTTTGAATCCAAGCAAAATTTAATGTCCATAACACCCTAGGGAAATCCACATCTCATTACATTACGTAAGAAGAACTACTGAATTTAGTGGAGTATTTTTTGTTGTTTGTTTAGGGATTTTGCATTTTACAACTACTAGCTAAATCTTCTGCTAGAAGAGAATGCAATTAATTGATTCTCATTTTCTTTGTATTTGCCAGTGATAATTTTTGAAATCTCTGTCTAATCTTACTTTGATTATTTCTTTTTCAAGCTTAGTTTAGTAGCCTATTTTGTCATGTCATGTCATGTCGTGTCATGTCTTATATAGAAACCTTTCCAAACTTTGGTCATCCTTGTCACTCTCTTATGAGTGATTTCCAGGCTCAACCTTTTGTATGGCAGAACCAAAGCTACACTCAGCATTCAAAACAAAGATATAGCTTGATTTTATATACTTTTTTTCTCATTTTTATTATCTTTTCCGTCACTAAAATTTTATCCATAATGAAAATAATGTTTTAAACTAGTGAAAAATAGTAGAAGAATACCATTAAATAGTAAAGATGTACAATAGAGTTAAACCTCGTAATTTTCAGATAATCATAGTCTGATCTAGCAGCCAGTTATCAGTAGCCAAAAAACAAACGAGTCTAACAGACATAAATTTTAAGGGTTTTTTTGGTGCTAACATCACTAATTGTAAAGGTTCCTTCATTTAAAAGAGAAGGAAAGAAATAAGTTGTGTAAAGACAGCACTAAGGAGAGTACAATCTCCTAAAATAGTCCAAAAAGGTACTAGTCGAAAAAGATTGTCATTTATGGATAACAACTCAATTTTTGTTACATGCTACATGCAAGATGGTAATGGATCACAAATGAGTAGGTGGCATTGTAAAATAGTTTCTGTACAATTCAGAAATACAATCTGGGATTCGTCTTGCCAAAAGTAATGGTCTACATAATAGGTATTTTCATCTGAGCAAGTGTTGTGGTTTAACTCCAAACAGCAACTAAGCACTACACAGCTGCTCACTCACCCCTTTTTGGTGGGATGGGGAGAGAATTAGAAGAGAAAAAGTGGGAAAAGTCATGGTTTGAGATGAAGACAGTTTAATAGGTAAAGCAAAAATCACACAGGCAAGCCAAACAAACCAAGGAATTCATTCACTGCTTCCCATTGGCAGGCAGGTGTTTAGCCAACTCCAAGAAAGCAGGGCTTCATCAGTATAGCGATTACTTGGGAAGACAAAACACCATAACTTGTAATGTCCTCCTCTTCTTCTTCTTCCTCAGCTGAGCATGACATCATATGGTATGGGATATCCCTTTGGTCAGTAGAGGTCCACTGTGCCAGGTCTGTCCCCTCCCAACTTGTTGTGCACTCCCAGCTTACTCACTTGTGGAGTGGTGTGAGAAGCAGAAAAGGCCTTGACTCTTTTTAAGCACTGCTCAGCAGTAGCTAAAATGTCCCTGTGTTATTAACACTGTTTCCCACAAATCTAAAACATAGCCCCATACCAGCTACTATGAAGAAAATTAATTCTACCCTAGTCAAAATCAGCACAGCAAGTCACCATATATATAATCTATCTTTTTTCCTGAATTGCACCTGGGATAGAATACTGGATGCTGAGGTAATTTGTGCAAAATTATCCTCGGGAGTAGACTAGCCTTCTCCACAGCCATTGCTTTGTAGCATAACAATCTTCTACTGGATCCAAAAGGTATCCTTGTAAGCATGAGACACAAGTACTATTTGTAATCCTGTTTTCAGTTGGAAGAGCCTGAAATAATAGAAAGAAGTTTCATAGTCCACCAAAAATAGCTTTATGACCTCATACTGTGAGGATGCATGAAGCTATGGGCATTTGGAAGCCAATAATCTCCCTAGATAGTGTTGAAGAATGATGTTGGATGGAAACATCCGGGCTTGGTATGCATCCATAGTGTCCGCCCGAAGCCAGATGAAAAAATGTTTGAGTCTTTTCCTAAGGGAATTATTTTACTATCTCCAGAACAATCGTGAGAGTAAATTAGCTTGGCCTTGACTGCAGTAAGACAGAAATGGGGAGTAAGACAGATTTATAACATAAGACATTGCCAATAGAAAGAAATAGAAATTTAGATAAGTTCCTAATATCAGATAATATCCTAATGTATTCCCTAAAGTGTCAGATGAATTGTTCCCTAGAAGTGGCTATTTGCTTCCTTATCTGTGCTTTGAGTCTAAGATGAGTAGCTCAAATGTAATGTCTAACACTAAGCAAGCTGAATCCGTTCAGTTATTTTTACTCCCTGAACATTATCCTAAGCAATAAATTGGTGATAGAGAAATTATTATGTCCTGAAAATAGGGCATTGCTTTTAAATGCAAGAACAATATGAATAATCTCTACCTTGTCAACTTTTAACATTTTGTTAAATAATACTGTGGGTGTAATTGCACTGATTTCACGCACACTAGTTATTGTGGGTTTTTTGTAAGAAACATCAGAAAACTCTCATTATAATCCTAAATACTGGACACTAGCAGTAAACAGAAAATAGCACTCTGTCCTTTAATGGGAAATAATGATCGTATCCCGTTCTGCCACCACAAAAGGCTAATTTGGAACCACATCATTTTTTCAGCTCAACTAAATGCATATCCTGAAAGGAATCATGGCATTTCCTTTAAACTCCAGAAGGAAGTGAGTTAAGAAAAGCACTAGTATAGCCTTTTTGCCAGCAAAGCTTACAGACATGCAAAAATCACAGCAGGCTAAGTCTGAGCCGAGGCATTTGTTGCTATTAGAATTGATGGGGTTGTTGCATCCTGCATATTATGAGTTGGAAGAATAACTGCAAGATCATGTGATAGCAGACATTGTCTCAGGCAGAAAGGAAGATTTTCAGTAATTTTATTGTAAGTATTTACAGATCTTTATTATATCAAAACTGATAACTTAAGTACTATTTGTCTTGTACTTGGTTGGAGAAGCTACACTTTTAACATCATCTCATAAGAATATCCTGAAACTAGTAGTTGTTTTGCATAGTGATGTATGATATGAGCAATCACAAAATGAGTGAAGTAGACCTCTATCAACTCCTATGCTCTGAGTGATTACTGAATAATTGAATTATTGCAGTGAAAGTAATGAGCTGAATGTACACAAGGAAAATAGTTTTTATTTTTTTATATAAAATTTTATTGCTTGCCACATTCACTGAAAAAGGTCTTAATGAAAAAAAACACATTCAGGAACACAATTTTGCTCACAAAAATTTAATGACTAATCAAGGCAAAATAAATTTTCTCTCTCACCTCCTCAACTTTCTTCTTCTCCCCACCAAAAAACATTCTTGATGATTCTTCAGCTTTTGAGATAAATCTATGAAAGGCCACCCTGTCAAAAACACTGACAACCATGAAGTTCCTCAACATTCATGGATCTGTTACAATATTTAACTTGTGCATTGACATCTATTTTTAATCTCCCTTGAAACACTATGTGGCTAATGAAATTTTGTTACTGACTTTTTACTTTAGACACAATTTTTCCAATGCATGTCTATACCTTATTAAATATATATTAAACAGAACAACAGGAATGTATGCAAGCACTCAACTAAAAATAATCATAGGCTATAGTTTTGTCAACTTGGGCACATCAGTATGGTTCAAGATATGGAAGAAAGAATGTAAGAACGTAAATATAAGAGATACTACTATCTTAAAAAAAAAGAGAGAAAGAAAAAAGACAAAACATTACAAAAAAAAAAAAAAGAAGTT
>JAAGAY010012575.1:8019-32533 GCA_011801015.1 Ardeotis arabs
GGGGGGGGTGGGGTGGGGGGGCATACACTAGTACCAAGGAATTTGGAATTTGAATATCCTTTTATTTACAAATTTCAACAACATCATGTCAAAACGCAGCACAGCCAGAAAGCTCTAAATACAACGACATTCATGCTGTATTCTGCCACGATACATCGATGGAAAAGGCCACATTTTATGGAAAAAAAAGTTTAAAAATGAACTACGCTGTTCAGGGGCGTGAGCTGTGACAGCAGCCTCAAGCTGCCGGAAAACAGGACTTGCAAAGAACCTAGGGATGCCAGAGAACTGATTACAGCCAACTTGAGCGCATTTAAGCTAAAAATGGTCTCCTAACAGTCCCAAGATAAACGCAACGCCATCTTCCTCTCCCCACAAGGCACAGAGTTTTCCACTTCCATGTCCCTTTCCCACAAGGGAAACGTGAAGGACTGATGACTTAAGTGAGTTCCTGACCTCACACGCTGAACAAGTTGGGTATTTTAAACTGACACTCTTTCTTCATGACTAACAGCAGCCAAAGAGGTCCAGTGAAACACCCCAAGACCGGGGGACAAAAGCATGGAGGGAAAATGAATCTAACACGAGGTCACACGTGCTGCAGAGCATTAGCAAGGATTTCAAAGGAACAGCTGGGAACATTTACACACCTAAACGTTGCATTTCTTGCACAAATGCTTTCTTCACCGACACTTTTGTCAAGGCAAAGGTGCTTTCCAGTATAGATCAGGTATCCTCCAAAACATGGCAAATTTAGCAGCATCTACTCTCCTCCCTGTTCTTTTAAAAACAAGACCCTCAAGAGGGCAGCAGTTACAGAAAAGAAAGCCCTGCTTCCTTAAAAATCCTCCAAACCAGCTTCTGCCCTTGTCACACACCAATAACCGCTATTTTTCTCCCAGCAACCTCAGACAAGACCTGGCCCCAGGCCAGGAAGTCAGCATTTCAGGAGCTGTTTTGCATGCAAGAAATCCAGCAGCAACAGCAGCGCGAGCTTCGTCCTCGGACCGGACCCGAGCCACTTCCCACGGCAGTGCGCCGCGCTGACAAGAGAGCAAGGGGTCCTCCTCTCTCCTGCAGAGACCTTGCAGCTTCAGCACCTGGAAACTCAGGTGGATCGTTCCCACTGTTTCAGCCACCTGCATCAAGAGGAGAAAAGCAGAATAATGTTATGGACTGGCTAGCAAACCCACAGAGGTACTCCCTGATGATATCCTTCCTTTATTTTCATTTATTACACGTCCTCACCTTGCTAAAGCTGTGCACTTACACCTCCGTGCTGCACAGAGGAGACCACTTCAGTAAGGTTTCTTTTCCCCCACATCTATTATCAAGATTGCTTCCCATCCCGAGGTGGTTTTTTTATTATTTTCTTCCCAGGAGAACCCAAAAGAACAAACTAAGATGCACAGTTTGCACCTGCATGTGAGTGGGTATTGCCACAAGACGCTCGTGGCTATCTAACAAACACTGAGTAAGAGAGGAGGGAGGCTGCGGTGCCTGGTGGTCTCTGTGGCCGCAGGGAAAACCCCCGGAGGGGCAGGCACGCGATCACGTCCAGGCTGGCAGCACCAGCACACCCAGAGCACTGAGTAAAGCCCATTTATGCAGGATGCAAGACTTCAGTAGAGCCGGTGAGGTTTTGGAGCACAGCCTCTCAAGACCCCTTCAGAGCACCTTATCTCCTTCCCTCTTTATTCTCCCCAACTCGTGTTCTCTCTGGAAGGTGCAGTCCTTCTGCCCAGCCTCAGTGAGAAAAGAGAGGTGATTGCAAGAGTAAAAACCCTCAGCTAAGCACTGCACTTCTCACTTTCAAGGGGATGAGGCAAACTCCAATGTGTACAGCAGACTCCCTGGAAGATGCTGAGCAACAAAAGGTAACAACACCCCAATAGAAAAAAAGCGAAACAACAAACAAAACCGTACAATTTTTTCTGAGTTTTGTTTGAGACAAAATGACTTAGACACCTGCATGTCTTTCAAAAAGCAAGATGAGAAAATATTAAAACCACATTTAAAGCCTCAGCTTCAACCAACCTGGAATAACAAGATGCAATGCTAAGTGAAAGCACAGTGTGGTGGAGATTAAACTTTGTACTTCCATCTTCAGACTACCAGATAGCCACAGAGCCAAGACTTTTCTTAAGCACCCCAGCTCAGGAAAACAATTCACCTTCCACAGCCAACTTCAGCATCCGTGAAGAAAGCCATGAGCTGCCCTCAGTAAGAAGTCTGTCGTAACAAGGTGTCCTAACTGAGAATGTGAAGTGTCAAAGGATTTTCCCGTTGCACCTCCAACTAGGTACGTGGTCACAAAACTATCCATTGGGAATACGCCAGCAGAACTTAAAGCCACCAGAAGGCTACACCGCAGAAATTGAAGCCTACCTTTTACAGGCAGGTGTGGTCTTCTGCATAAAGCTAGTGCTCAACTCTGGGGAAGGTGGCTTCCGACACATCAGGTGTCAAGGTCCCCGACAGCTGTCAAGGGGAAAAGAAAAAAAAAAATCAGAGGGTCAATTTCCAAGGGTAGTATAAATAGAGAAAACCATCAGAAACCCCCTTCCTAGGGACACATGTGATGCCAACGTGTAACTTAAACCAAATCAGACTTCAAACATGCTTCCCCTCCTCCAAGACAGTTTGCCAAATCTCAGCTGGAGGCAAGGTAGCCAAAATGACTGCCTATGGAATTACTTACCTCCCAAAAACTTCAATGTTCCTGAGGAATGAATCTTGAAGAGAGCCACAAGTTTTTCCCTTCCCTCCCTATGGCTGGCTCCTACGCTTTCTCCTTCTCTACTGGCCTCAGCCCTTCAACATGTAACACAGCCAGAACAGTTCTCCAAACATGTGTCCCTCCTGGTCTCTCTCCAACTCCGGTAAGCCAGGCCTACTTCCACCTTGATCCCACCAGCCGAAACAGCAACCATTCAAGTTGTCTGTCTTAGCAGTCAGAACCTAGTACTTAGCTAAGCCTTCTCTCTTCCAGTCACATAAAGGCTTCAGACAGTTTTACTTTGAAACCAAGCCAAGTTTTTGCTTCTGTTATGAGTTACACAGGAAATTTGTGGGTCACACTGTCAGGAAAGTCCCAAACCGAACAAATACAGAGCAGCATGAATTATTTTATTGCTTTGTTACCTGCTGTGAGGCCAGACTTGGGTTATGGCGATCAATAGCAGCAAGGGAGGGGACACGGGACTCTGAAACTGTTTTGTTTTCCTTTTTCAGAAATCTGGGATGCCACGCTGCAAAAACAACCAACGCGTACCACGTTAAGGAAGCAAGAGCCGACTGTTACAAGGCACGCTGCTTCCTGCCACTTATTTAGGATCCAAGTTTTATTTAGAGGACATTAAAGCTCATACCTTCCACTCCTCTCAGTTCAGGGAGATGATTTAGTTCTGGCAAACGCACATCTGTCTTGGAGAATTCCCATTTTTTCCTATTTGCCTGAAGGATGTTTTTTTCATTAGTAACCTGTAATTAAGGGCATAAGTACCAGCTCATGAAAATACAGAAAACACCAAGCTATTTTCAAGCTTAAAAATGCATCAACACAGCGATGTTCTGCTGTAGCCAGAACTTACACAAGAGTAAAAGAAAAGACTCCAGTGTGCATGAAGGAATCCATCCTCTCAAGTGTCATTTATACATTAAAAAGAATGGAACAGCCACAGTAAAAAAAAAAAAAAAAAAAATTCTTATCATCTAAGTGAGACTGCTTTCAGAGATACAAAACCCAACACTTGGAGGACGGCTTGGATCAGTTATCTGTAAAAAGGCAAACGTTCCTGCTGGCAGGGAAAGAATATTGCCTAGGTAGCGAGCGCAGTGGAAAGCTTTCAATTTCATTTGTTTTTACTATCAATTTTTAACGCATTTATGACATGACTAAATAAGGCCCTGACCACATTAAATCCAAATCTTAAATTCTGCTTCTGTAACGCAGCACATGTGGTCTACTTTTCCTGGCCAGGCAGGAGGCCACGGATACATTCAGCCCATCACAGATATCCTGTGCTGGACTGCTCCTCTCCTTTAGAATTGTCCTCTGACACAAAATATATTTCATGTAAGGTAACTATTAGCAAAGGATGACACGCCTGTAGGAAAAAATGGGGTAAAGAAAACTATTTCTAGTTGGGAGTCATGGTGAAGGCTGCAACAGATGGGATTCTTGACAATTAAACACATACTTGAGTTGAGAATTTATTTTTATTTTGTCAAGGGGAAAAGACAGACGACTTACTGATGTCAAGCTTACACTGTAATGGCCTACTGGAGAATGCTTCCGTTGCTTTAGAAATAGGTTCCAGTATTTTTGACTCTTTTCATCAACTCTGTAATTAAAAAATGCCCCAAACTTGGTATTAACTGGAGTAACACAGTGAACGTAAAAACAACAGATGTAAGACACCCAGAAACATTGCCATCCAATGCTTAGAAAGAAGGCTCACAGGGAGAGTATCCTTCATGGGCTCAGTTAGCAGAGAAGTTTGGTCCAAAGGACAAGCCCTGAGTTGAAGAAAGGCCAGTGTCACAGCAGCTGGCAAGCTGCTGCTGCCCAGTAGCACGTTGCCAAACGTAGAAACAGGGAGACCCTGAGCCGCTTGAGGTGAAACGGGGCGCTGTTCCTAGCCACGTCCTGTCCCAAACCCACACCTCGCGTTCCCACATCACCACCCCGCACCTCTCTCAGGACATCGCAGTTCTCAGCACCAGCAATGACGGATAAAAGCTCTTCTAGCTCCACTCCCGTACCTGTAACTCAGGTTCCCAGGCGCAGCTCCCATCCCAATCGTAGTGGGAGAAAGGTTCTGGTTGATGGGAGGAATAACTATGCCTGCATTCCCAGCATAGTCCAAGCTGCTGCTGGAATCTTTTAGGCAGGTTTGAGGGCTTATTTTCAACGGGTAGATCGCACTGTCATAGAGAGAGCTCAGGTTGGAGGATCGGTCTGCTTTCTCTGCATCAGCTTTAGAGCGCTTCGCCTTTAATAGCTTTGCATCTCTGCTCTTCGAGTCAATGCTGAAATCCTGTTTGGGAAAATAAGCATCACCTTTCTCTCACAGTCATGTTTAAAAAGTAGCTTAGAGTAGTGCGTGCAGGGGAAAAAAATAAAAGTCAAAAGCCTAAACCTGCACGATTCTGCAAGGATCTGATGGAGATGGAATCATTTTTAGTATAAAACCCCTGTTTTCCACTAAACAGGAGCAGACTTGTCAGGGTCCCAGCACCCTCTGCAAATAAGTCAATTTAGAATGGGACTGGAAATGATAGAGGAAAAATAGCCATATCCTGTGTCACTTCCCAAGAAATGCAATAAGAACGGAGCCCAATGTCACCTCAAAGTCACTCTGAAGCCTCTACTCCTTAGTATGCGATTCAAAGTAAACTATTAATTTTGGAGAAAGGGCTTTAACACAGGCAAACAACAGCATACAAGAATGTTTTTGAGATTCAACACAAGTTATTCTTCCCAACTGATTCTCCCTTCAGCAACTGCATCACAACGTAGTTTACCAGCAAAGGACTGGCCAAATAGCCGCTTGCAGACTGCTGAACAGAGCAGCAGAGCAACCTTGTAGCAGCCCAACAGCTGCAATCAGAGACACAAAACTTCTACACCACAGCCTGCAGGCTGTACGGTGCTGAGGGTCAAGAGCTGTGGGGGCACAGGCCTGACACATTGCCTTGAATCAGGCAACAAGGTCTTCAGTGCTGTTTAGACTCATAGCGGCCTCCAAAAGCGAGCTTCTCTGGCACAGCACACTTACCTTGTCTTTTCTAAAAGAGCGAAATGGACAATTATGCTTGTATTTTTCCCGTGAACTTAAACTGCTGCACATACTTATAGAGTGATTTGAAAACATGAAAAACAAACAAACAGGTTTGGAAAACAAAGATGGACCAACCTGGACACCAAGCATTTTTCTTTCTTCTAAAAGATCGTCTTTGTCCCTTTTGCTGATTTTTGATTTCTTTTGTAATTGATGGTCTCTGGCATCTTTCTGAATCTTTAGTTTAAGCTCCTGAGTAAACCTACATTCCATATAAGGGGAAGAAGGGGAGAGGGAAAAAAAAAGCTTCTGTTAATCTCCGTATCATCACCAGTTGGTGTTCAGCACAGGCTCCTATGGCCTTTCAAGTAACCAAACAAACCATGCCTTTGTAACTAATGAGAGCAGAGCCAAACGTGATGGATCCATTAAACAAAATCTCACAAGCGCATGCTTTTCACATTACAGCAATAAAGGTGTTTGCGTCTCAGTTTGGCGTAGAAGCAGGCAGTGGATACAGTACAAGACCACGCTACCCAATATGGTGCGACACCGGGAGCACATAATGACAAATTCACGTCGTGACAAGGTAATAAGGCAAACACGCTGCTGAAACGCAATCCCTTTCAACTCTTCTATATCCAGGAAGACTAAAACCAAACAAAACCCAAGACATTCAGCGGCTGTCAGGTCTGCAAACCCAGCACGCAACCTTCAAGCACGACTGCTTAACTTCCATCTAATATTAACCCGCTTTGAGCAAGAAATGAACAGTTTACCTTTCAGCAAATCCGTCCTTGTTAAAGAAATCACACTGCAGGAGTTCAGCACAGGATGGCCTTTTGTCCGGATCTATCTGCAAACACTTCTGTCAAATCAACATCAACACGAGAAGGCAAATATATTAGAAATGAAACAAAGGCTTTAGCACATCCAAATGAAGTCAAGGAAAAAAGCTCCAAAACTCCCCCTTCTAGGGCCTGCTAGATTGAGACGAGCCCAGGAGACACCGGTACAAAAAAAAGTGTAATGTTTGCTGGCTGTTTCCATTCTAATTGCTAACCTTCACAGAACCTCATTGCCCAGGGAATACCTGTCAGGCAAACAGATCACTCTGCTCTCAGTAAACCTCCTTTGTTTTCAATTACATTTGTCCAGCTGAGACTACGAATCTGTTTGGATCATCAGGCACCACACAGTCACGTGGTTTTTTAGGTTTAGTTACCCAACATATCAGTGCTCCAGACTACTGTGTGAAAGCATAAAAAACCCACTCCCTGGAAGGATTCTTCAGAATCTATTATCAAGTTGTAGGCTTCCCAACTCCCACATGTAAGAGACACAGCTGCAAGAGCAAGGGACACGTTGGGATGCCGTCCCATCCAAGCCTGTTTGCAGTGCCTCCACCAGCAGGCAGAGGGAGGGCCGGCAAAAAAGCTCTACATCTATGCAGCTCTGCGAGCAAGTAGGGAGTAAGGGGTCGTGTATTACCCAGAAAGCATCCCCTTAAGTAGCAGATGAGGGGCAAAGCTTGTTGGGAGACCATTCAAAAGATCAACCGATGCAGTGAGGCAGAAAGGGGACGCTTTCAACACACAAGCCCTTCTTCACCTTTCAAACCTCCTTGAAAAACTTAATTAGCGGGGCACTATATGCTACAAATCCTCCCTGGAGGACATGCAGATACCATTTTGGCCCTGAAGATGACAGGCTTAGCCTCCCCTGTCACCCAAGACGGTAGCTGTCGTATCCTTGCTCATCGCACAGGTAGTTGAGAGGACACCAGATTAACAGCCCCAGCCCTTTCCATGGGCTGTATTCAGTTCTCCAAGGTGAAGGACAAGTAAACTGAGAAACGTGCATAGTAAACGATCAGTTAATTACCTTGGCTAAACCTAGCACAGCAGCAGAGAGCTTGGGATATCGTTTCTCCAGAGATTCGGCCTCCTTCACTTCAGGCAACCTCATGCCAGCAAAGAGGGGATTTTTATAGAATAACTCTTGGTGTCTTGGAATTAAATTACCTGGAATCACACAAACAAAGCAACCACATGGAAGAAACACAAACAGTCCTGTGAAACATGTGAGAGGCTGAAAGATGGGGTCAGCACTACTGAAAGTGCTATGGTCTGGGCAGTTCTCTTTACACCTGCGCGCCGTGAGTTGACGCTGTACTCACAGGCTCCCAGCTCTCCCTTTGTAGAAGGCACCAAGAGTACACGCTCTCAGAAACAGTTCAGCACACACCGCAGCCTTTCTCCTCATTCCCTTCTCCCATCAAAACTTATTTGACCCCTTCATTCCTAACCAGGCACCAGGAGCCCACCAGGCTCTACTTACCCAGGCACTTGGTGATGTGGTAGAGCTGGTCAATGTCTGAATCTCCAGGGAAAAGGGGTTCTCCTGTAAGCATTTCTGTTATCAGAGAGCCAATAGCCCATATATCCACAGCCCTGGGAAAAAAAAAAAAACAAAAACACACCACCCCAGCTCAGCACAGCTTCATTTGTCCCTGATTTAAAGCCTGAGCCAGGCCAGCACACAACACATCTTTCACAGGTTACAAGCCTCACTGCTGAACAGCAGGACAGCTGTGTTGCAAGTTTAGAAGTGCTCTGATGAACGGCAAAGATTCGGCTCTTGAAGCAGACAAATGCTACCAGAAGCCTGACAGATTTAAAATCAGGTTCCAAACCCCAATGGTTAAAAAATACTAATGCAACATAACTCATCGGTAGAATCCTGCAATTTAGAGATAATGCTGAGGGCTCTCCTCACCTTTTGAGCCAGGAAAGCCTAGCACCGGCAGCAGCTAGCTGCAGAGCAGGAGAGAGATGAGGAAGGCTTAAACATTTACAAGTGAATACCCAGGGAATGCTGAACAGCACTCCTGCCAAACAGTAGTTCCCTGCTGTTGGATATCTGGAGAGCCAGGGGCACTTAGTGAACAATCCAGACCGAAAGGAGTTGTTATGTTTGTGAGCAGCAGGCTTCAAGGACATCGGGAAGCCGCCTGTGAGAAAGTGAAGAGGAGGAAAAGCTGGCATAGGTGACTGAAAAGAGAACATGAAGCGGAATGCAGGCGGAGACAACCGTTCATGTGAACAAGAGACTTTAACGAATCATATTTTAGCTAGGAGCGCGTGAATAGATATAGTTAACCAATTAGTAAAGAGCTTGCACATGACAGGGAACTAGCAGGGCTATGTTAACCAGGATGTATCAACAATAAAGTGGCATTTGCTTGATCACCCTGATCATATGCAGTGTCCGTGACTTCCGCCTCAGCAGGTGGTGCCCGAACAGGGACCCTCGGATCGGTGTTGAATTCCACGACAGAAGCCGACGGAGAGAGAGGGGGCGGAAGCCGGCCGGAGGTGAGTGGTGCCCCGGCACACGGGAAGACGCTAGCGCAAACGGTACAGTGGGAATCTCGTCTTGGCCAGGTGAGCGGCCGGGGAGGAGATGGGGTCCATGCTGACCAAAGAGGAGTCAGCAGTGGTTAAGCTCCTCCACGGAGCGTGCCATGATAAAAACCGTAAAAAATAACACTTTGTCTGTGTCATTGATGCAGCTGTTGTTTCTCTTAAATCAACGCAGGGAACCCTGCTTTGTAACACACATTCGTAGCCATCAGTTTAAACAAGGCTTGTCTATAGGAAACAACACACGCTGCGTACGCTTCGCAGGCCTTTGGACGCTTTTGCCAACGGTGGGGTATTCACCGAGTAACCGGCGTTCCTCACTCGCCTACGGGGCAAGCCATTGCGGAGCACGCACATGCCCCTTAAAAATCACTTTTGCAAAAACAAAAGGGGGGAGAACTGACACCCTCTGAAAGGCTTGCAGAAGTGCTTTATGTGCTAAATTATTTGAGATTAACAGGAGACTGCGAATCTCCTCCAACTGTAACTCATCACGTCATTGCAATCTGGACTGCAGAAAAGTGATTGGGTGAAGGTGCAGTACCAGGATTTAAAAACCGGGGAATGCAAAGGTCCAGCAGAAATAAAAATAACCAGTCCAGGTTATGTTTGTGTTTTGACAGACAAAGGACCATGGTGGGTTCCAAGTCGATGGGTGAAACCATGGAAGGAAGACCAGGGACAGGAGGATGCATCATCGTAGCCCTCCTGACGCTGGTATCTGGCTGGGCCGGTGCAACTGCGGAGTTACATCACATTGACCCCAGACCAAACGTGTGGCTGACATTTGCCAACATGACAAATCAATCATCCTTTTGTGTCTCGAGCAGGCTACTCCTGCTGATCCTTTCCGTACATGTTTGATTGGCACTCCCTATTGGAATCCGGATGACTGGAAAAGATGGGTCGATAATGACACTGTCTTGAATGAGACGGTGGTGAATCAAACATGCCATGCAAAGATGGAGTGCGCCAGCTTCCGCCCAGGACAGAAACCTGTGTGTTGTTCAGGGAATAACAACCAAACCGGAGTAGCTGCAGCACTGGTGATTAGGCATTTAAATCGTAGTTTGCCTCGGGATCCACAGGAGTTAGATCTATTGGGATCCTTAAATGGTTCCGGGTCATGTTTTATGTTGGGAGGTCCCCTTTTTACAGGAAGGGGGGTAAATACAGTGTGGAACAGGAACCAATGGACTGATGTGACCAGTAAGACGATGAATGCCCAAGGAAAACCTGTCTATACTTATCAGAGCAGCTCAGGGGATTATTGTAACGGAGCAGTGGGAGCAGAAATCAAAGGATCAAAGATGCCCCTATGGGTGAATGACACGGCCAAGGCCATACCCCCGGGATACTTCTTAATTTGTGGGGATCGGGCCTGGTCAGGAGTGCCAAAAGGGGCCGTAGGAGGACCATGTTATTTTGGAAAATTGATCATGTTTGCTCCATCTATGAGAACATTGCAGAATCGTACTCGAGCAAGGAGATCGCTCCAAGTATTAGCTCCCCATTGTGACGGCAACTTAACCCTGTTGGGTAAAGCTGAGCGGATAGCATTATCTTTACTCGGTCCTCGGGCGGAATCCGCAAAAGCTTTAACTAACATAAATAAATTAGCTTGTTGGGCACAAAACCAAATGAATTTAACCTCTAGCATGTTATCAGAATTATTAGAAGACATGGATAGTAGGCGTCATGCTATTTTGCAGAATCGGGCAGCCATGGATTTTTTGTTATTAGCGCATGGACGCGGATGTGAAGATTTTGAAGCTATGTGTTGCATGAACGTCTCGGATCACTCCAAGTCAATAGACTCTCAGTTGGCAGAGTTACAACGCAACATGCATGCAATACAAGTGGAAGGCGGGCTAACGGATTGGTTGAAATCCTTGGGGATTACAGGCTGGCTAAAAGATTTGATAGAACATGGGTTGGTGGTGTTGATGGGTTTGCTGTTGACAATAATGATATCAGGGTGTATTTTCAAATGCTTTATGAAATCTATGGAATGTATGATGACAGCGGTCTGGACTGTTCAAAAACAAAAAGAGGCATTTGTTGGATACCTGGAGAGCCGGGGGCACTTAGTGAACAATCCAGACCGAATGGAGTTATGTTTGTGAGCAGCAGGCTTCAAGGACATCGCGGAGGCCGCCTGTGAGAAAGTGATGAAGCAACCTTGAAAAGATGAGGAAAAGCTGGCATAGGTGACTGAAAGCAGAATGTGAAGCGGGATGCAGGCGGAGAGAACCGTGCGCGTGAACAAGAGACTTTAACGAATCATATTTTAGCTAGGAGCGCGTGAATAGATATAGTTAACCAATTAGTAAAGAGCTTGCACATGACAGGGAACTAGCAGGGCTATGTTAACCAGGATGTATCAACAATAAAGTGGCATTTGCTTGATCACCCTGATCATATGCAGTGTCCGTGACTTCCGCCTCAGCAGGTGGTGCCCGAACAGGGACCCTCGGATCGGTGTTGAATTCCACGACAGAAGCCGACGGAGAGAGAGGGGGCGGAAGCCGGCCGGAGGTGAGTGGTGCCCCGGCACACGGGAAGACGCTAGCGCAAACGGTACAGTGGGAATCTCGTCTTGGCCAGGTGAGCGGCCGGGGAGGAGATGGGGTCCATGCTGACCAAAGAGGAGTCAGCAGTGGTTAAGCTCCTCCACGGAGCGTGCCATGATAAAAACCGTAAAAAATAACACTTTGTCTGTGTCATTGATGCAGCTGTTGTTTCTCTTAAATCAACGCAGGGAACCCTGCTTTGTAACACACATTCGTAGCCATCAGTTTAAACAAGGCTTGTCTATAGGAAACAACACACGCTGCGTACGCTTCGCAGGCCTTTGGACGCTTTTGCCAACGGTGGGGTATTCACCGAGTAACCGGCGTTCCTCACTCGCCTACGGGGCAAGCCATTGCGGAGCACGCACATGCCCCTTAAAAATCACTTTTGCAAAAACAAAAGGGGGGAGAACTGACACCCTCTGAAAGGCTTGCAGAAGTGCTTTATGTGCTAAATTATTTGAGATTAACAGGAGACTGCGAATCTCCTCCAACTGTAACTCATCACGTCATTGCAATCTGGACTGCAGAAAAGTGATTGGGTGAAGGTGCAGTACCAGGATTTAAAAACCGGGGAATGCAAAGGTCCAGCAGAAATAAAAATAACCAGTCCAGGTTATGTTTGTGTTTTGACAGACAAAGGACCATGGTGGGTTCCAAGTCGATGGGTGAAACCATGGAAGGAAGACCAGGGACAGGAGGATGCATCATCGTAGCCCTCCTGACGCTGGTATCTGGCTGGGCCGGTGCAACTGCGGAGTTACATCACATTGACCCCAGACCAAACGTGTGGCTGACATTTGCCAACATGACAAATCAATCATCCTTTTGTGTCTCGAGCAGGCTACTCCTGCTGATCCTTTCCGTACATGTTTGATTGGCACTCCCTATTGGAATCCGGATGACTGGAAAAGATGGGTCGATAATGACACTGTCTTGAATGAGACGGTGGTGAATCAAACATGCCATGCAAAGATGGAGTGCGCCAGCTTCCGCCCAGGACAGAAACCTGTGTGTTGTTCAGGGAATAACAACCAAACCGGAGTAGCTGCAGCACTGGTGATTAGGCATTTAAATCGTAGTTTGCCTCGGGATCCACAGGAGTTAGATCTATTGGGATCCTTAAATGGTTCCGGGTCATGTTTTATGTTGGGAGGTCCCCTTTTTACAGGAAGGGGGGTAAATACAGTGTGGAACAGGAACCAATGGACTGATGTGACCAGTAAGACGATGAATGCCCAAGGAAAACCTGTCTATACTTATCAGAGCAGCTCAGGGGATTATTGTAACGGAGCAGTGGGAGCAGAAATCAAAGGATCAAAGATGCCCCTATGGGTGAATGACACGGCCAAGGCCATACCCCCGGGATACTTCTTAATTTGTGGGGATCGGGCCTGGTCAGGAGTGCCAAAAGGGGCCGTAGGAGGACCATGTTATTTTGGAAAATTGATCATGTTTGCTCCATCTATGAGAACATTGCAGAATCGTACTCGAGCAAGGAGATCGCTCCAAGTATTAGCTCCCCATTGTGACGGCAACTTAACCCTGTTGGGTAAAGCTGAGCGGATAGCATTATCTTTACTCGGTCCTCGGGCGGAATCCGCAAAAGCTTTAACTAACATAAATAAATTAGCTTGTTGGGCACAAAACCAAATGAATTTAACCTCTAGCATGTTATCAGAATTATTAGAAGACATGGATAGTAGGCGTCATGCTATTTTGCAGAATCGGGCAGCCATGGATTTTTTGTTATTAGCGCATGGACGCGGATGTGAAGATTTTGAAGCTATGTGTTGCATGAACGTCTCGGATCACTCCAAGTCAATAGACTCTCAGTTGGCAGAGTTACAACGCAACATGCATGCAATACAAGTGGAAGGCGGGCTAACGGATTGGTTGAAATCCTTGGGGATTACAGGCTGGCTAAAAGATTTGATAGAACATGGGTTGGTGGTGTTGATGGGTTTGCTGTTGACAATAATGATATCAGGGTGTATTTTCAAATGCTTTATGAAATCTATGGAATGTATGATGACAGCGGTCTGGACTGTTCAAAAACAAAAAGAGGCATTTGTTGGATACCTGGAGAGCCGGGGGCACTTAGTGAACAATCCAGACCGAATGGAGTTATGTTTGTGAGCAGCAGGCTTCAAGGACATCGCGGAGGCCGCCTGTGAGAAAGTGATGAAGCAACCTTGAAAAGATGAGGAAAAGCTGGCATAGGTGACTGAAAGCAGAATGTGAAGCGGGATGCAGGCGGAGAGAACCGTGCGCGTGAACAAGAGACTTTAACGAATCATATTTTAGCTAGGAGCGCGTGAATAGATATAGTTAACCAATTAGTAAAGAGCTTGCACATGACAGGGAACTAGCAGGGCTATGTTAACCAGGATGTATCAACAATAAAGTGGCATTTGCTTGATCACCCTGATCATATGCAGTGTCCGTGACTTCCGCCTCAGCAGGTGGTGCCCGAACAGGGACCCTCGGATCGGTGTTGAATTCCACGACAGAAGCCGACGGAGAGAGAGGGGGCGGAAGCCGGCCGGAGGTGAGTGGTGCCCCGGCACACGGGAAGACGCTAGCGCAAACGGTACAGTGGGAATCTCGTCTTGGCCAGGTGAGCGGCCGGGGAGGAGATGGGGTCCATGCTGACCAAAGAGGAGTCAGCAGTGGTTAAGCTCCTCCACGGAGCGTGCCATGATAAAAACCGTAAAAAATAACACTTTGTCTGTGTCATTGATGCAGCTGTTGTTTCTCTTAAATCAACGCAGGGAACCCTGCTTTGTAACACACATTCGTAGCCATCAGTTTAAACAAGGCTTGTCTATAGGAAACAACACACGCTGCGTACGCTTCGCAGGCCTTTGGACGCTTTTGCCAACGGTGGGGTATTCACCGAGTAACCGGCGTTCCTCACTCGCCTACGGGGCAAGCCATTGCGGAGCACGCACATGCCCCTTAAAAATCACTTTTGCAAAAACAAAAGGGGGGAGAACTGACACCCTCTGAAAGGCTTGCAGAAGTGCTTTATGTGCTAAATTATTTGAGATTAACAGGAGACTGCGAATCTCCTCCAACTGTAACTCATCACGTCATTGCAATCTGGACTGCAGAAAAGTGATTGGGTGAAGGTGCAGTACCAGGATTTAAAAACCGGGGAATGCAAAGGTCCAGCAGAAATAAAAATAACCAGTCCAGGTTATGTTTGTGTTTTGACAGACAAAGGACCATGGTGGGTTCCAAGTCGATGGGTGAAACCATGGAAGGAAGACCAGGGACAGGAGGATGCATCATCGTAGCCCTCCTGACGCTGGTATCTGGCTGGGCCGGTGCAACTGCGGAGTTACATCACATTGACCCCAGACCAAACGTGTGGCTGACATTTGCCAACATGACAAATCAATCATCCTTTTGTGTCTCGAGCAGGCTACTCCTGCTGATCCTTTCCGTACATGTTTGATTGGCACTCCCTATTGGAATCCGGATGACTGGAAAAGATGGGTCGATAATGACACTGTCTTGAATGAGACGGTGGTGAATCAAACATGCCATGCAAAGATGGAGTGCGCCAGCTTCCGCCCAGGACAGAAACCTGTGTGTTGTTCAGGGAATAACAACCAAACCGGAGTAGCTGCAGCACTGGTGATTAGGCATTTAAATCGTAGTTTGCCTCGGGATCCACAGGAGTTAGATCTATTGGGATCCTTAAATGGTTCCGGGTCATGTTTTATGTTGGGAGGTCCCCTTTTTACAGGAAGGGGGGTAAATACAGTGTGGAACAGGAACCAATGGACTGATGTGACCAGTAAGACGATGAATGCCCAAGGAAAACCTGTCTATACTTATCAGAGCAGCTCAGGGGATTATTGTAACGGAGCAGTGGGAGCAGAAATCAAAGGATCAAAGATGCCCCTATGGGTGAATGACACGGCCAAGGCCATACCCCCGGGATACTTCTTAATTTGTGGGGATCGGGCCTGGTCAGGAGTGCCAAAAGGGGCCGTAGGAGGACCATGTTATTTTGGAAAATTGATCATGTTTGCTCCATCTATGAGAACATTGCAGAATCGTACTCGAGCAAGGAGATCGCTCCAAGTATTAGCTCCCCATTGTGACGGCAACTTAACCCTGTTGGGTAAAGCTGAGCGGATAGCATTATCTTTACTCGGTCCTCGGGCGGAATCCGCAAAAGCTTTAACTAACATAAATAAATTAGCTTGTTGGGCACAAAACCAAATGAATTTAACCTCTAGCATGTTATCAGAATTATTAGAAGACATGGATAGTAGGCGTCATGCTATTTTGCAGAATCGGGCAGCCATGGATTTTTTGTTATTAGCGCATGGACGCGGATGTGAAGATTTTGAAGCTATGTGTTGCATGAACGTCTCGGATCACTCCAAGTCAATAGACTCTCAGTTGGCAGAGTTACAACGCAACATGCATGCAATACAAGTGGAAGGCGGGCTAACGGATTGGTTGAAATCCTTGGGGATTACAGGCTGGCTAAAAGATTTGATAGAACATGGGTTGGTGGTGTTGATGGGTTTGCTGTTGACAATAATGATATCAGGGTGTATTTTCAAATGCTTTATGAAATCTATGGAATGTATGATGACAGCGGTCTGGACTGTTCAAAAACAAAAAGAGGCATTTGTTGGATACCTGGAGAGCCGGGGGCACTTAGTGAACAATCCAGACCGAATGGAGTTATGTTTGTGAGCAGCAGGCTTCAAGGACATCGCGGAGGCCGCCTGTGAGAAAGTGATGAAGCAACCTTGAAAAGATGAGGAAAAGCTGGCATAGGTGACTGAAAGCAGAATGTGAAGCGGGATGCAGGCGGAGAGAACCGTGCGCGTGAACAAGAGACTTTAACGAATCATATTTTAGCTAGGAGCGCGTGAATAGATATAGTTAACCAATTAGTAAAGAGCTTGCACATGACAGGGAACTAGCAGGGCTATGTTAACCAGGATGTATCAACAATAAAGTGGCATTTGCTTGATCACCCTGATCATATGCAGTGTCCGTGACTTCCGCCTCAGCAGGTGGTGCCCGAACAGGGACCCTCGGATCGGTGTTGAATTCCACGACAGAAGCCGACGGAGAGAGAGGGGGCGGAAGCCGGCCGGAGGTGAGTGGTGCCCCGGCACACGGGAAGACGCTAGCGCAAACGGTACAGTGGGAATCTCGTCTTGGCCAGGTGAGCGGCCGGGGAGGAGATGGGGTCCATGCTGACCAAAGAGGAGTCAGCAGTGGTTAAGCTCCTCCACGGAGCGTGCCATGATAAAAACCGTAAAAAATAACACTTTGTCTGTGTCATTGATGCAGCTGTTGTTTCTCTTAAATCAACGCAGGGAACCCTGCTTTGTAACACACATTCGTAGCCATCAGTTTAAACAAGGCTTGTCTATAGGAAACAACACACGCTGCGTACGCTTCGCAGGCCTTTGGACGCTTTTGCCAACGGTGGGGTATTCACCGAGTAACCGGCGTTCCTCACTCGCCTACGGGGCAAGCCATTGCGGAGCACGCACATGCCCCTTAAAAATCACTTTTGCAAAAACAAAAGGGGGGAGAACTGACACCCTCTGAAAGGCTTGCAGAAGTGCTTTATGTGCTAAATTATTTGAGATTAACAGGAGACTGCGAATCTCCTCCAACTGTAACTCATCACGTCATTGCAATCTGGACTGCAGAAAAGTGATTGGGTGAAGGTGCAGTACCAGGATTTAAAAACCGGGGAATGCAAAGGTCCAGCAGAAATAAAAATAACCAGTCCAGGTTATGTTTGTGTTTTGACAGACAAAGGACCATGGTGGGTTCCAAGTCGATGGGTGAAACCATGGAAGGAAGACCAGGGACAGGAGGATGCATCATCGTAGCCCTCCTGACGCTGGTATCTGGCTGGGCCGGTGCAACTGCGGAGTTACATCACATTGACCCCAGACCAAACGTGTGGCTGACATTTGCCAACATGACAAATCAATCATCCTTTTGTGTCTCGAGCAGGCTACTCCTGCTGATCCTTTCCGTACATGTTTGATTGGCACTCCCTATTGGAATCCGGATGACTGGAAAAGATGGGTCGATAATGACACTGTCTTGAATGAGACGGTGGTGAATCAAACATGCCATGCAAAGATGGAGTGCGCCAGCTTCCGCCCAGGACAGAAACCTGTGTGTTGTTCAGGGAATAACAACCAAACCGGAGTAGCTGCAGCACTGGTGATTAGGCATTTAAATCGTAGTTTGCCTCGGGATCCACAGGAGTTAGATCTATTGGGATCCTTAAATGGTTCCGGGTCATGTTTTATGTTGGGAGGTCCCCTTTTTACAGGAAGGGGGGTAAATACAGTGTGGAACAGGAACCAATGGACTGATGTGACCAGTAAGACGATGAATGCCCAAGGAAAACCTGTCTATACTTATCAGAGCAGCTCAGGGGATTATTGTAACGGAGCAGTGGGAGCAGAAATCAAAGGATCAAAGATGCCCCTATGGGTGAATGACACGGCCAAGGCCATACCCCCGGGATACTTCTTAATTTGTGGGGATCGGGCCTGGTCAGGAGTGCCAAAAGGGGCCGTAGGAGGACCATGTTATTTTGGAAAATTGATCATGTTTGCTCCATCTATGAGAACATTGCAGAATCGTACTCGAGCAAGGAGATCGCTCCAAGTATTAGCTCCCCATTGTGACGGCAACTTAACCCTGTTGGGTAAAGCTGAGCGGATAGCATTATCTTTACTCGGTCCTCGGGCGGAATCCGCAAAAGCTTTAACTAACATAAATAAATTAGCTTGTTGGGCACAAAACCAAATGAATTTAACCTCTAGCATGTTATCAGAATTATTAGAAGACATGGATAGTAGGCGTCATGCTATTTTGCAGAATCGGGCAGCCATGGATTTTTTGTTATTAGCGCATGGACGCGGATGTGAAGATTTTGAAGCTATGTGTTGCATGAACGTCTCGGATCACTCCAAGTCAATAGACTCTCAGTTGGCAGAGTTACAACGCAACATGCATGCAATACAAGTGGAAGGCGGGCTAACGGATTGGTTGAAATCCTTGGGGATTACAGGCTGGCTAAAAGATTTGATAGAACATGGGTTGGTGGTGTTGATGGGTTTGCTGTTGACAATAATGATATCAGGGTGTATTTTCAAATGCTTTATGAAATCTATGGAATGTATGATGACAGCGGTCTGGACTGTTCAAAAACAAAAAGAGGCATTTGTTGGATACCTGGAGAGCCGGGGGCACTTAGTGAACAATCCAGACCGAATGGAGTTATGTTTGTGAGCAGCAGGCTTCAAGGACATCGCGGAGGCCGCCTGTGAGAAAGTGATGAAGCAACCTTGAAAAGATGAGGAAAAGCTGGCATAGGTGACTGAAAGCAGAATGTGAAGCGGGATGCAGGCGGAGAGAACCGTGCGCGTGAACAAGAGACTTTAACGAATCATATTTTAGCTAGGAGCGCGTGAATAGATATAGTTAACCAATTAGTAAAGAGCTTGCACATGACAGGGAACTAGCAGGGCTATGTTAACCAGGATGTATCAACAATAAAGTGGCATTTGCTTGATCACCCTGATCATATGCAGTGTCCGTGACTTCCGCCTCAGCAGGTGGTGCCCGAACAGGGACCCTCGGATCGGTGTTGAATTCCACGACAGAAGCCGACGGAGAGAGAGGGGGCGGAAGCCGGCCGGAGGTGAGTGGTGCCCCGGCACACGGGAAGACGCTAGCGCAAACGGTACAGTGGGAATCTCGTCTTGGCCAGGTGAGCGGCCGGGGAGGAGATGGGGTCCATGCTGACCAAAGAGGAGTCAGCAGTGGTTAAGCTCCTCCACGGAGCGTGCCATGATAAAAACCGTAAAAAATAACACTTTGTCTGTGTCATTGATGCAGCTGTTGTTTCTCTTAAATCAACGCAGGGAACCCTGCTTTGTAACACACATTCGTAGCCATCAGTTTAAACAAGGCTTGTCTATAGGAAACAACACACGCTGCGTACGCTTCGCAGGCCTTTGGACGCTTTTGCCAACGGTGGGGTATTCACCGAGTAACCGGCGTTCCTCACTCGCCTACGGGGCAAGCCATTGCGGAGCACGCACATGCCCCTTAAAAATCACTTTTGCAAAAACAAAAGGGGGGAGAACTGACACCCTCTGAAAGGCTTGCAGAAGTGCTTTATGTGCTAAATTATTTGAGATTAACAGGAGACTGCGAATCTCCTCCAACTGTAACTCATCACGTCATTGCAATCTGGACTGCAGAAAAGTGATTGGGTGAAGGTGCAGTACCAGGATTTAAAAACCGGGGAATGCAAAGGTCCAGCAGAAATAAAAATAACCAGTCCAGGTTATGTTTGTGTTTTGACAGACAAAGGACCATGGTGGGTTCCAAGTCGATGGGTGAAACCATGGAAGGAAGACCAGGGACAGGAGGATGCATCATCGTAGCCCTCCTGACGCTGGTATCTGGCTGGGCCGGTGCAACTGCGGAGTTACATCACATTGACCCCAGACCAAACGTGTGGCTGACATTTGCCAACATGACAAATCAATCATCCTTTTGTGTCTCGAGCAGGCTACTCCTGCTGATCCTTTCCGTACATGTTTGATTGGCACTCCCTATTGGAATCCGGATGACTGGAAAAGATGGGTCGATAATGACACTGTCTTGAATGAGACGGTGGTGAATCAAACATGCCATGCAAAGATGGAGTGCGCCAGCTTCCGCCCAGGACAGAAACCTGTGTGTTGTTCAGGGAATAACAACCAAACCGGAGTAGCTGCAGCACTGGTGATTAGGCATTTAAATCGTAGTTTGCCTCGGGATCCACAGGAGTTAGATCTATTGGGATCCTTAAATGGTTCCGGGTCATGTTTTATGTTGGGAGGTCCCCTTTTTACAGGAAGGGGGGTAAATACAGTGTGGAACAGGAACCAATGGACTGATGTGACCAGTAAGACGATGAATGCCCAAGGAAAACCTGTCTATACTTATCAGAGCAGCTCAGGGGATTATTGTAACGGAGCAGTGGGAGCAGAAATCAAAGGATCAAAGATGCCCCTATGGGTGAATGACACGGCCAAGGCCATACCCCCGGGATACTTCTTAATTTGTGGGGATCGGGCCTGGTCAGGAGTGCCAAAAGGGGCCGTAGGAGGACCATGTTATTTTGGAAAATTGATCATGTTTGCTCCATCTATGAGAACATTGCAGAATCGTACTCGAGCAAGGAGATCGCTCCAAGTATTAGCTCCCCATTGTGACGGCAACTTAACCCTGTTGGGTAAAGCTGAGCGGATAGCATTATCTTTACTCGGTCCTCGGGCGGAATCCGCAAAAGCTTTAACTAACATAAATAAATTAGCTTGTTGGGCACAAAACCAAATGAATTTAACCTCTAGCATGTTATCAGAATTATTAGAAGACATGGATAGTAGGCGTCATGCTATTTTGCAGAATCGGGCAGCCATGGATTTTTTGTTATTAGCGCATGGACGCGGATGTGAAGATTTTGAAGCTATGTGTTGCATGAACGTCTCGGATCACTCCAAGTCAATAGACTCTCAGTTGGCAGAGTTACAACGCAACATGCATGCAATACAAGTGGAAGGCGGGCTAACGGATTGGTTGAAATCCTTGGGGATTACAGGCTGGCTAAAAGATTTGATAGAACATGGGTTGGTGGTGTTGATGGGTTTGCTGTTGACAATAATGATATCAGGGTGTATTTTCAAATGCTTTATGAAATCTATGGAATGTATGATGACAGCGGTCTGGACTGTTCAAAAACAAAAAGAGGCATTTGTTGGATACCTGGAGAGCCGGGGGCACTTAGTGAACAATCCAGACCGAATGGAGTTATGTTTGTGAGCAGCAGGCTTCAAGGACATCGCGGAGGCCGCCTGTGAGAAAGTGATGAAGCAACCTTGAAAAGATGAGGAAAAGCTGGCATAGGTGACTGAAAGCAGAATGTGAAGCGGGATGCAGGCGGAGAGAACCGTGCGCGTGAACAAGAGACTTTAACGAATCATATTTTAGCTAGGAGCGCGTGAATAGATATAGTTAACCAATTAGTAAAGAGCTTGCACATGACAGGGAACTAGCAGGGCTATGTTAACCAGGATGTATCAACAATAAAGTGGCATTTGCTTGATCACCCTGATCATATGCAGTGTCCGTGACTTCCGCCTCAGCAGGTGGTGCCCGAACAGGGACCCTCGGATCGGTGTTGAATTCCACGACAGAAGCCGACGGAGAGAGAGGGGGCGGAAGCCGGCCGGAGGTGAGTGGTGCCCCGGCACACGGGAAGACGCTAGCGCAAACGGTACAGTGGGAATCTCGTCTTGGCCAGGTGAGCGGCCGGGGAGGAGATGGGGTCCATGCTGACCAAAGAGGAGTCAGCAGTGGTTAAGCTCCTCCACGGAGCGTGCCATGATAAAAACCGTAAAAAATAACACTTTGTCTGTGTCATTGATGCAGCTGTTGTTTCTCTTAAATCAACGCAGGGAACCCTGCTTTGTAACACACATTCGTAGCCATCAGTTTAAACAAGGCTTGTCTATAGGAAACAACACACGCTGCGTACGCTTCGCAGGCCTTTGGACGCTTTTGCCAACGGTGGGGTATTCACCGAGTAACCGGCGTTCCTCACTCGCCTACGGGGCAAGCCATTGCGGAGCACGCACATGCCCCTTAAAAATCACTTTTGCAAAAACAAAAGGGGGGAGAACTGACACCCTCTGAAAGGCTTGCAGAAGTGCTTTATGTGCTAAATTATTTGAGATTAACAGGAGACTGCGAATCTCCTCCAACTGTAACTCATCACGTCATTGCAATCTGGACTGCAGAAAAGTGATTGGGTGAAGGTGCAGTACCAGGATTTAAAAACCGGGGAATGCAAAGGTCCAGCAGAAATAAAAATAACCAGTCCAGGTTATGTTTGTGTTTTGACAGACAAAGGACCATGGTGGGTTCCAAGTCGATGGGTGAAACCATGGAAGGAAGACCAGGGACAGGAGGATGCATCATCGTAGCCCTCCTGACGCTGGTATCTGGCTGGGCCGGTGCAACTGCGGAGTTACATCACATTGACCCCAGACCAAACGTGTGGCTGACATTTGCCAACATGACAAATCAATCATCCTTTTGTGTCTCGAGCAGGCTACTCCTGCTGATCCTTTCCGTACATGTTTGATTGGCACTCCCTATTGGAATCCGGATGACTGGAAAAGATGGGTCGATAATGACACTGTCTTGAATGAGACGGTGGTGAATCAAACATGCCATGCAAAGATGGAGTGCGCCAGCTTCCGCCCAGGACAGAAACCTGTGTGTTGTTCAGGGAATAACAACCAAACCGGAGTAGCTGCAGCACTGGTGATTAGGCATTTAAATCGTAGTTTGCCTCGGGATCCACAGGAGTTAGATCTATTGGGATCCTTAAATGGTTCCGGGTCATGTTTTATGTTGGGAGGTCCCCTTTTTACAGGAAGGGGGGTAAATACAGTGTGGAACAGGAACCAATGGACTGATGTGACCAGTAAGACGATGAATGCCCAAGGAAAACCTGTCTATACTTATCAGAGCAGCTCAGGGGATTATTGTAACGGAGCAGTGGGAGCAGAAATCAAAGGATCAAAGATGCCCCTATGGGTGAATGACACGGCCAAGGCCATACCCCCGGGATACTTCTTAATTTGTGGGGATCGGGCCTGGTCAGGAGTGCCAAAAGGGGCCGTAGGAGGACCATGTTATTTTGGAAAATTGATCATGTTTGCTCCATCTATGAGAACATTGCAGAATCGTACTCGAGCAAGGAGATCGCTCCAAGTATTAGCTCCCCATTGTGACGGCAACTTAACCCTGTTGGGTAAAGCTGAGCGGATAGCATTATCTTTACTCGGTCCTCGGGCGGAATCCGCAAAAGCTTTAACTAACATAAATAAATTAGCTTGTTGGGCACAAAACCAAATGAATTTAACCTCTAGCATGTTATCAGAATTATTAGAAGACATGGATAGTAGGCGTCATGCTATTTTGCAGAATCGGGCAGCCATGGATTTTTTGTTATTAGCGCATGGACGCGGATGTGAAGATTTTGAAGCTATGTGTTGCATGAACGTCTCGGATCACTCCAAGTCAATAGACTCTCAGTTGGCAGAGTTACAACGCAACATGCATGCAATACAAGTGGAAGGCGGGCTAACGGATTGGTTGAAATCCTTGGGGATTACAGGCTGGCTAAAAGATTTGATAGAACATGGGTTGGTGGTGTTGATGGGTTTGCTGTTGACAATAATGATATCAGGGTGTATTTTCAAATGCTTTATGAAATCTATGGAATGTATGATGACAGCGGTCTGGACTGTTCAAAAACAAAAAGAGGCATTTGTTGGATACCTGGAGAGCCGGGGGCACTTAGTGAACAATCCAGACCGAATGGAGTTATGTTTGTGAGCAGCAGGCTTCAAGGACATCGCGGAGGCCGCCTGTGAGAAAGTGATGAAGCAACCTTGAAAAGATGAGGAAAAGCTGGCATAGGTGACTGAAAGCAGAATGTGAAGCGGGATGCAGGCGGAGAGAACCGTGCGCGTGAACAAGAGACTTTAACGAATCATATTTTAGCTAGGAGCGCGTGAATAGATATAGTTAACCAATTAGTAAAGAGCTTGCACATGACAGGGAACTAGCAGGGCTATGTTAA
>JAAGAY010012580.1:0-27864 GCA_011801015.1 Ardeotis arabs
CTGAAAAAGTAATTGAGAGTATATCCACGCATTTTTAGACCTCTATTTGTACTAAGTTAATATAAAAGTCTGTTGCAGAATTTATAATAAATGAATATGAAAAGCAGTGGCATAATTGCTTATTGCCAGGAACAATACCACTCACCTTATGTCTATCAGAGTTCTTTAGAGCGGCCTCCAAAATTTAATGGAATAGACTTAACTTGGCATTACTGCCTTAAACTAAATTCACTGTGTGACACAGATTACATTTAAAGCCTACTTCTTAAGTTATTTATACGCCTCTACACCTGCCAACTGTCTAGGAAACACACTTTTCTGTGAGAACGGAGTAAATGATTACCTTTTTGCTGTGATGAATCAAAAACTTTTCTATATATATATATGTTTTTTTTTTTCCCCTAAGAGCACATCCTTTATGTTTACTTTACTGACAATTTTGGCATTTTTCTTTTCAGTTCTTTTTCTATTTACCAAAATCTGAACTCTTCAGTTAGTAATGGAAAATGCTGCATAAAGGTAACAACCACAGTAAAATCCAAATATTTTACATTGAAATCCAACAGCCAAGGCAAGCCGCAATGAATGTGTCCCCATCATAGGGCACAGAGGATCAAAGTGTCAGCCCAGCCATTCAATCCTTTTGACATTGATGGAATTGCAGGAGTTAAACCACGTACAGGCTGCATTCTTTGTGGCACTCCTCACTCCACTTAAGTGACAATTATAGGATTTAAGAGGACCAATTGCTTCTGGCTTAGATTTTGGGAATTGTATGGTGGTTATTTTCTTTTTTTTTTAAGAAAACAAAAAGCAAAACAAAATACAAAAAAAAATAAAAAACCTCAAACAAAAACCCCCAAGCCCTTTCTCTCCAGGGACAGCATTTCTTCCAATACCTATGTTCTCACTTACTTTGATTTATTCAGATTCAGAATTATTGTGAAAAGTATTCCCTTTTCTTGACCACAGAAAGCAGTTTATCTACTTAAAAAAAAAAAAAATCAAAGTGCAAATTCCTACCAGAAAATAAATCACATAGAACTCTGAAAACTCAACATACTTGAAGCCTCATCCTTGTAGATCCCATATTTTCTTCAGCCTTGAAGATGTCAATGTCTATTTTGACTCCTTCATAGTCTCTAAGGGCCTTATGTGATGCCATTGAGTCAAACCTTTCTACCCAGAAAAACTCCAAGTAACAGCCATAGGTAGACAGATGTCATGTAGCTTGATATTAGTTCCCACCATCTCTCAGCACTGCTTTGGTGGGATGTACCCTTCTCCAATCTCCTGCTAGTGTTCTTGCTCAGATACTGACAGCATGCTCCCAGCTGCATTCCTTCTAAGGGTATGCAAATCTGCCTGCAGTCCCTGAATCCTTCAAAGCATTCAGAGTAGTGACTTTCCTGGGTGATATCCCAACATACTCAGCTATACTCTGTTGTGCTTCATGGAGCACAGCAGGCTGTGAAAGCCATCACAATCTAGGCTTCAGGTATGCCCAGCCTGCAAACAAGGTTTTTCAGTCTGTCATACGCCAAAAGCCAAATGTTAACAGGCAAGCAAAGACAGGTTTAAAGCAGATATTCATTTGGTAGAATATTCAAAATCCAACAAAATAAATTCTATTGAATATTTTCAGGATATTCTCTAAAGATGGCTTTTTTTCCCTTGTAAACCTATCTGAAGAGAATTGCATGTGACAAACATCTCACTGCCTCAGCTAGACAGACGAAAGATTACTGAAGAAGCTTCACATCACTGCCTACAGTCATTTAATTAATTTGCAAAGTAATCCAGTGGAAACCCACTGAAGACCTTCATAAGAACATCAATTTGTTTATCTCTTCTCCTGATTCTATGTATTCAAATGGGCAGAGCTGCTGAACACTCCTTTGAAGAAAGACGTCACTCTTAAAAGGAATTTAAGTTTTTCAAGCGTATTTATATTGCTTGAAAAACTGTCTATCACATTGAGTCAGTTGTCCACTGACTATTTATCTACTTAAGAATGTTTTCCAACTAAGATTTTTCATACAATCTAGACATAAAGGTATATAGATTTCTTTCCATAGCATCCCATTTCACAATGTGACCGCCAATATTTAAAAGCAAGGATGACTTCTGCCAATGCTGGCTAATTAATACCTACTGGAATTTACTCCAAACAGGGCTAATCAAGTAAACATTTTTTTCAATTATTATTAATATATGACCTATCTGATCCATTGGAGGACCTTACTATAAACCATGTGTGAACATCTGTTCTGTTTTGAAATAAATTAATCCATGCCGGTTAGAGACAAGCTTAAGCAATTCTGTTTGTATTTTGCTGTTTTAGGAGGGGCTTATTTGCAGCAAAAAGACACATTAATGTCAGGTAAAAGGTTTTTGTGGGGGTGGCTGGAAGATAAAAAGCATAGTGTATTCTGTACAGTCTTCAAAAGAAAATCAAACACTTTAGTAGACAAACATGTTAGCGGAAAAATTTTGTATAACAGTTCATTTTTCAGTCTGTGTGATTTTTAATGTGGCAAATTAGCATATATTCAAGACAGTTAAATTTGTTTATGCAGACTATCTGAAAATAATCATTATAATTCAAATATTTATTAGGAAGTGTCCTCTCACTATCTTTTACAGAACACTTCCATGGAAAATTCCACGTTGAAAGGACTGTAGATAGCAAAGTCTTAACTCATAGATCAGGTGGAGATGGAGACTATTCTGCTACTGGATGCAGCCCTCTCTCCTATCCCCCGGAATCCTGAGCTAAAGTTATCAGTATAAGCCTGTGCTTTCTGCTTCTCTGGAAAATTTCTGTCTCCCTTTTTCTTTAGTACCTGAATAAAACTTTTTCCTGAAGAGCTAAAATGCTTGAACTGGAAAATGCAAAAGCTTTAGGAAGATATTGCCCTTTTCCACAAGTAATATTCCTCCAATTTGTGTTCCCAAAAATTGTGCATTGGGTCAAGACAGACATCATGACTAATATCCCAATTGGCAAAGATTAATTAATTTTAGAAACTCCTTCTTTTGAGGATTTCAGAGAAATTCTCCAAGTTTAAATGATGATTGGAGCACTATCTGGCATTCATGTCAATTGTTGCAT
The DNA here is from genome assembly GCA_011801015.1 of Ardeotis arabs. Lineage (NCBI taxonomy): Eukaryota > Metazoa > Chordata > Aves > Otidiformes > Otididae > Ardeotis > Ardeotis arabs. The sequence continues at coordinate 3,116 of JAAGAY010012580.1, forward strand.
AATACCACCATAGCCAAATAACATTTTGATGTGCTAGAGAAATCAAATATTAATTTACTAATAACTAAAAAAAAAAAAAAAATAAAAAAAGCCTACTTTAAAGTGTCTGTTTTGAGACAGTGAAAAGAAAAAGTTTCTAGAATGCTTCTTTAAAATGTCACAACATGAGGTTACAAAAGGGGCTTGAAAATGGCATTTACAAACAGTTCCTTACAAAGTTTTTAAGAGGAGACACCAGGAGATGGAGAATTCTGCTTTAGTTATTTGCTAAAAGCTACCTACAAACTAAAGAGGAATATGGGAAATTATAGTAATTTTCCAGGAAGTAAGAGTTTGACTGGGGTGTTCAGTTGTGATAGGGATCAGAGTCCTATGGTAATGTATTTAGGATGCAAAATGCCAGTGATGGAGGCAAAGAAGGTGCCTGCATCACTGTCAACTGTGAAGTGTCTCCAGGTAGGAAGAAAGAATGTGCTTTAAAGTCATAGTAAAATAAAGGAGTATGGGGCTTTCTTTATGCAGAAATCCAACAATTTCATTCGATTCATTCAGTTACCTTCACTTTAATCCCATCTTCCACCTGAGACAGACACGACAAATCCGACTGATGATAACCAATCTGACCTCAAACAAACTAATTAAATAGTCGCTGTTCTTCTCACAGATGTGAAGGAAGGAGGAATGGGATCTGGGAGTGAATGTCACTGACCCTCTGCTCACCCAGAGGAATTCTGCTGCACATACTGCTTGCTTGTGCTATGTTGTAACACCATCTAGACTAGCAAACAGGCGCATATAAGTGGCTTGTGACTACAGGACAAAGGAAGCTACATATTTTTCCTTAATATTTTAATAACTCTATCCAAGTATACTACAGATATGTAAGCCAAGCTGTAGTTTTAAATCTATGTCTTACTTTGTTAAGGTTTAATGGTAGATTCTTCTTTAATGCACTTTAGTATCTCTTTCTCCTCCACATGTTATTACAATGTAGTAATTCCTGTAGACACATACTATTAAGCTATGGAAACCATACCTTTTATCCTACATCCGCAAAATCTGCAGGGGAATTTGAAAGCATAATTTGGGTGTGAAACACTGATTTTCAAGTGATAACCTCCTAAATCATTGTCCACGACCTTACTTTATTCACTAGTAACAGTTCACATTATTGCAGATGTAACTAAAATGGTAATCAAAATATAATTCACTTTTACCCTTGACATCCTCTCACGATATAGCCTGGAGAGGACTAAATTAAGAAATATGCTGCAGAACATTGCATAGAAAAAGAGGAAAAAAAAGTTAATTATGGTCCCACTGCAGATGGTCACAAAAAGACTGTTGTTCTGGGTCTGTGACATATGGGAAAAAATTTTTGAAATGGCCTGAAATGAGAGTTATAACCCATGAAGAAACCAGCTATTGTACAAGGACAATGAAAAAAACAAACATAGTACTTCTCTTTTTCATGGAGAGTGATGATAACAATAGAATAACACCTATTTTTTAGGTGTTTAGTACTTTCTCTACTTTTCCTCCAACTCATCTCATTAAGATCCTGACTATAGAATAATTATCAAATAAACAAGTCCTTCACCAACATTTCCCCCAGAAACAGCTCCAAATCATTGCCCACACACTGCCACACCTTTCTCCTACTGCAGGTTACTCTAGACTTAAAGAAACCTTCAATTTGTTGGCTTTCTGTTTGATTTAACACCTTTTTTTCTTCCTTTTCTCATAATGAATTAATTGTTGAGCACCACCCATATACTAAAGAAGTGCTTATTTATGAATTAGTCCAGAAAAAGATAGATAGGCACACAGAAGTACACCGTTAAGTGGTATTTGTATGATAAAGTCCTTTCAAAGCCATGGCTTGAATTAAGACAAAGTTTTTCCTGATAGAAAAAGAAAACACCAAAATCACCACGAAAGTGCAAATAGGCAGCACACCAGGACAGAGAGCAGAGCACCATTCACTTGCCTGAATGCTTCAATGAGCACCTACTGCTCTGCAGCCCATGCAATGCTGAGGACTTGGTCCTGTCTTTCACCTTGAAGTCAACACTGAGTTTCACTGATACAAGCAGATTTGCATCTAATTGGATTTTAGAAAAAGTAATTTTTAAAATACAAGACACTTATTTCTCACCTCCATCTTCCTGCACGTGCTCTAGTTACTTCTGCTGCCTAATTAGCTGAGCTTCTGGCAGCACCTCCATACAGTACTGCTCCCTTCTCTCTTCTCTGATGGCTTTGATTGAAAACCAGTAGGACAGGAAGGACTGGAGTCAGCTCTGAGCAGAGGCAAGTGGTAAAGGACTACTGAGACTCTGGCAAAGCTCCTAAGAAAGGTACAGCTGTTTCAATTTCAAGCAAAGGTAAGTAAACCCCTCCAAAATATGCTCCCTTAGACCCTTTAAGGGACAGCACATTTGACACAATGCTATGGAGCCTACAGTTTTACTATACATACTGAGGATATGCAAACTTACTCACTGTTCCAGTTGTCATGGGTGTTTTGATGGATGACTGATTGCAGGTCACTTTGGCAAAAGTTTACCTCTCAGAGCAATTCCACAAGAGGAATATGGACTTGACACTGGGAGACTACAAACATAAGAATGGTCCCATCACAAAGACAATCTAGGAAAAATACTTCAGAGTAATCACCTGAAAGTGAGCACTTTTATGTTCACTTCTGCAGTGAACACTGCAAACTATTTCACAACAGAGCAGTAGGAAAGGTTCAAGTAGCACTAAAAAATGTAAATAAAAGCCATTGTTAAAAGTATTCTCAAAAGAGATAAAAAAGAATGTAAGTAGCAAAATACGGACAAGTCCTGGGAAAATACTATAAAAGTTAATTGAAGTTGCAGACTGATAGCTGCGTATACCTTTATTCTCCATAGTAAGAAAAGAGAGTGTCTCTAAAACTTTTAGCACCTGTGAAACTGGAATTAATGTTTTAAGCATTCACTGAAAACATAAATAAACCTTTAGCTAACTATCCCTATGGACTTCTTCCATGTTAAAATGATACATATCAGCTTCCATTAATGCAGTAAATAGAAATAATCAACCGATAAGCTACTGAAGTTAATAAAATAAAATTAGTTCAATACAGCCCTGTAGGTAAGGAAATTAAGTTTATGTTAACCTATTATATTGTGAATATGGAGAGAAATCTACTGAGAAGATTCAAGCTCTCTAAGCAAAAAAAAAAGTCTTAACACAAATCCTTGATTAATTTCTGAAAGCGAGCTGCTGTTAATATATTTCAGATTAGTCTGGGATGTTCAATAGATACTGAAAATGTCACTTTACCCCAAGTGAAATCCTTTCAAGAAATGTATCTATTTGACTAAACTGTTATTAACCAGGTTTCTGAGATCAAGAGCAGAACTTTCACCAGAAGAAAAAGTGTTCAACCACAAACAGCTGATCTATTCTTACTGGGGAGATGAGAGGGCAAAGTTTTACCTAAGGACTGTGAGTTTAGGTCTCCTAATCCAAGGAAGTATCTGAGCAACTGTCTACACTGCCAAGGCCATCCATTTTTATCTGTTAAACATTTAATTTTACACAGAGTTGAATCTAAACATATAATCTGAGCTCACTGCCTATACCTATATGGCCACTACACTCTGAAAGAAGTACACAGTAGTACCTTCAGTTCCCATTCTTCTCCACCAGTCAGGCTTGTTGGTAAGACACCACCTTTGACGGTGGTGTTAGCTTGAAGGGAAGACTCAGTGTACCGCATGGTCAGAAAAAGAATTAAGCTATCACCAAAAAATAATTTTGTTTGTACAAACCTCCTGACCTTTAATAAACAATTTCCTGGAAAAAGAATCAGCAAAGGGATTTTTCCTCTGGGAAATTAACTGGAAAACTGCTAACATAGATGTTCTATAGAGAGTTATCATATAGAACTATTCACATTTCAGAAAGAAACACTACATTTAGTTTGTATTCCAGTACAAGAAGAAATGTCATGATATATTTGGACCACGGCACATCATAATTTCCCCAGCCTGAAGATAAACATCAGCTAAAATATGGTCTCTTTGAACCTGTGGTAACCAAGATCCATTTCCAAAATGGATTAAGAAATCACTATATAGAAAGGAATGGAGAACAACAATTGTCATGACTATTCTTCAGGAATGCTATTCAGAAAATGAGTTTATATATTTCAGCTGCACTATAGTAAATGCCCATTTTCCAGTTTGCTTCTCCTTATGCCAATGATGTTTTCAGTTCGTGGCACTCAAACACATCTGAAATGATGATTTCTCAAGCACAAGAAGAAATGTAAAATTTTGTTGCCTTATTTGTTGGCAATAGCTATATTCATTACTGTCTATCCAGACATTTCAATAGTCTACTGTATAATGTTTTGTTAGGATAAAAGCTGTGAGAGATAAGCTGTTACCAAAATGTCCATCATTACAAAAAAAAAGCACCCATACTTTTTATAGACTTTAATTCATTTACATGCATTGATCCATTAAAATGAATGTTATAAAGCATTATATTGTTATGACAGAGAAAATAAGGCATATTCCTCTTAAAAGAGTCCAAATATTTCTTAATAAGCCATCTTTGCTATCCTTGTCCTGCAATTTCACACTCACTCTTAAACAGATGGTCTATTAGACTCATCTGTTTCTTGTACTGTTCTTTAGCGTAAACAGAAAATAGACTGGGCTAGAAGCAATGTTTGCAAATGCTTTCTATACAAGAATAGAGAGCATAAGCTTATTCCAATGCTAACAAAAATATAAATGCAGAAATATTAAATGTGTTTATATTGGAATAGAAATAAAACATAAGTATTGTAGGTCCAGGATCTGAGCAGCTGGGGAAAAAATGAACCAAACACAGAAAATCTATTTTTTGCTAAAAAATAAAATAATAATAATAAAATATCTCCAGAAGCAGTTTTCCTGCAGTTTAATATCCTGTAAACATGAAAAAACTATTCTAGGAAAGTAATTAGGGCAACTGCTATTCCTTCAAAGCTTTTTGACCTGACTTCTGATCAGTATAACAGACCTTTTCATAGTACTTAAAAAACAACCACCTGTATTTACATGTCTGATGTTTAACTAGGTAATCTGTACCTCATTATCTTAGGTACATGTAGTAAGCTGAGCCTATACGTCAGGATGCCCATACATGCGTGGCCAGCAGGTCGAGGGAGGTGATTCTCCCCCTCTACTCTGCCCTGGTGAGACCCTATCTGGAGTACTGTGTCCAGTTCTGGAGCCCCCAACATAAGAAGGACATGGACCAGTTGGAGAAGGTCCAGAGGAGGGCCACAAAGATGATCAGAGGGCTGGAGCACCTCTCCTATGAGGACAGGCTGAGAGAGTTGGGGCTGTTCAGCCTGGAGAAGAGGAGGCTCCGGGGAGACCTGATAGCGGTCTTCCAGTACCTCAAGGGGGCCTACAAGAAAGACGGGGAGAGACTGATCTGTAGGGCCTGTTGTGATAGGACAAGGGGTAATGGTTTTAAAATAGAGGGGGGTAGATTTAGATTGGACATTAGGAAAAAATTTTTCACAATGAGAGTTGTAGATCACTGGAACAGGTTGCCCAGAGAGGTGGTGGATGCCCCGTCCCTGGAAACATTCAAGGCCAGGCTGGATGGGGCTCTGAGCGACCTGATCTAGTGGGGGATGTCCCTGCTCCTTGCAGGGTGGTTGGACTAGATGACCTTTGAAGGTCCCTTCCAACCCTAACCATTCTATGATTCTATGATTCTATCTTCCACAGACAATGAATTCCCTAGGAAGCACAGTGAAGTAAGATGTAAAATGGCTGAGGGGACACCAAGTCATCAGCATACCTGCTCATAGCACAATACAATCAGAAGCCCTTAACAGTAAAAAAAAAAAAAAAAAGCTAATTAAAAAATCTATTCCACTATAGTTTATGAATTACCATAATATGTAGGTACATTCACTGTTATGTAACATAAAAACAATTACAATATTAATTTGGTGGTCCTTGAAAAATGTAAAACATAACCACTTGACACATCAATGGATAAATACATTTAGTCCAGTGAAGTGTTTGATATCTTTCTATTATTCAGGCAAATATCTATCAAAATTCACATAATAAATATCATCTAGTTTGGAAAGGGATGGCAAAGTAAGTTACTGAAAACCCAGCAAAACCTGATTCTTCAGCATCTAAAGCAGGTTGAGGTAGGTCTTTTAGTGCCCATAGAGCCTTCCCTACTACTCCAAAGATTTAAAGAAAAAGTCCTGAAAAAGTCTGTTCCCTGATCTGCCCTTTATCAAAAGTCTACTTATTTCCCTTGTATCAGTTAATGTCACATCTAAGCTCTTGTGAATTCAGGAACTCCACTGACGTAGTAGGTCTTTACTACATTTTAAAAAATTATTTCAAAATGTATGTTCATTTTTGGTGAGTTTCTCATTCCATGCTCCTTCATAAATAAGAAGTCAGAAATAAAAGTAACCTCTATCATGAAAAATGACAAGACAAGAATTTAACCCCTGGTTAGGCAGTCATAAATTTTTTACCCTGAATAATGATGAATCATAAAAAAGGGAACTGAACAGAGACCTAGTCGATGTTTCTGGGTTAGACGGCAGCAGAACAGCAAGGAAGGTATTTTATTCTGAGAAAGAGTATATCAAATGGTTAGAGACAGCACAACTAATCAATTTGTCATGCTCATTTTGGAAATTAGTATGGCTGCACGACTAAGACTGGATCTATGGTATTCAGGCCTGCTATTTTCCAACTTTGCTAATACTTAAGTTGAAAATATATTTGGCAGGAACACTTTTTACCAAAACCCACAAACAGCAGTTTTATATAGAATTAAAGAAGCTCTTCTAAACAAATATATTCCTTACACGCTTTGAAGGATACTGCAATTACAGAAGCTTACACTCTTCAGATCTTACTTTAAATTTATCCTTGTTCTTTCACTCTTGGACTGTAAAAGGTTACTTTACTTGTTGGTTATTGACTAATTTTTTCAGCATCACCTTTAAAGCAAATTATGTTCAACTGAGATGTCTCCAGTTTCAGAAAGGTGAAGGGGCGGTGGAGCTTGTAAGCAGTAAGCATCACTTTGATTTGAGCTCTCAGCCTTGAGAGAACAGCAGTGGAAGCTGGATGGGAGCGTAGATGTTGATAGACATAGCACTGGGATTATATTTATGTGTTTGCTGAACAATAGCTTATTGAAGTGCTCTAAAATATTATCACGTGATGACAAGGAGTCAATCTAATGAAGAGAAGTCTTGTGGATAAATAAGGCCAGTTGTTGCTTTTCTTTCTGTTTCCAAACAACATCTAGTAACTGAACCTTCACTAAATATAGCTCTTTGATCACTTTCTTATTAACTGGGCTGCACTCACAAAATTGGTAAAGACTTTACTATACTTCTCTATTTTAGGTACTTTCACATGTCATTTTTATGCTTTAGTTTAACCAGATTCAGTAAAAAAAAAAAAAAATTCAAATCATGGCAAAAAGATCTACTAATAATGTGTCATTCACTAGTGTTGTATTACAATATTTATTAACTTTTTGCAATGAGCACATTTGAACTGAGATAGCTATTCTGATTCTGCAAAGAGTCTTCTAGCAATTTATAAAGTAACAACTTTGCAAATAAGTAAAACATTTTAAAAACAGGTAACAGAAGATCGGGGGGGGGGGTAGGGTGTAATATCTTCTTATTTATTGAAACTGATATAAAGATCAAAAGATTAGGACAACTTTCCAAGACTTCTCTGGCACCTGTTGGATTTCTCCCCATCTAAAATAAATATAATTAGCATAAATTCATGCTGAAGCAGAATTTGGCAGTGGAAGTATGGTTTTTCTTTCAGCTCTGGGAAGTATGAATAGGCTATCTTGACATACACAGAAAGAAAATAATCTGTTCAGCAGCATCCAAAGAAGTCCATGTTTTCTTTGATATTTAGAAGATACTGTAGATAACCTTGGTGATATCAGAAATACATATATATGTGCATTTGTTTATCCTGCCCTGTGTCTCAAATATCTCTTCCGTACATACCACAACAACAAAGATTATACCAGCCTTCAGAAATTAAGAGAAGTTAAAATGATGTAAGAAGATACAGCATTAGAGAGATAATTTAGGCAGTGAGCCAGGCTGCTCACATTTCTTTCATCTCCAAATGAAAATCCCGAGCTGGTGAAGGCTTAGGTCATCAAGAACAACGTGCCTGCAAAAATCCCTCTCCTTTCATCATTTGATAGCCAAAACAAAAGTCTTTGTTAGTCACAGGTTGAATAATTTTAGTTTTCTACGCTGATGAGGAAGTATAGGTCACAGAGTTTAATGACTTGGCACCTGCAGCTTGGCAGATTATTATCAAATCACCAACTGCTACAAGATTTGAACACCATTCATTTGCTGAGATGCTTCTCAGGATTGCATTCTGTGGTATCTTTTCTTTTGTGTCTTTAGCATTTGAGCCCAATGTAAAAACCCACGTAATTCACATCATCAGCTATGCTTTCCTGACAAAATCAGCTTTATGAAGAGTCAGTAAATTTTACTTTGTGGACAAATATAGAGGCACAAAACAAATGGGGATTTGAAAACAATTAAGCAATAAACCAAAATCTGCCAATGTAGCTATAATTTAATAATAATTTTAAAATAAACAAATATTCAGGATAGACTCTTTCAGTAATGATCACATAAGGAGATTTTTATTTGCTAATACAAAAAGGATATTAATCTGAAGGTGCAGAAAATGTCCTTGGGTGAATTTTTAGCAGGACCTAGGAGGAAATTAATTCTGCAGCTCTTATTATAGTTAATGGGAGTTATTCAGCCAAATCTTCATGCACGAGTTGCAATTAATATGTACCCCTTATGTTTTTTTCTGCATAATGTTCAAAATTAATTTCCATAAACAAGTTCCCAGCAGTTATTTAATACAGTAGATCTGATTCCACAAAGGTCCCTTGATTCACTTCAGCATAAGCTTGAAAGTGTAACAACATTAAAAGGAGCAAAGCCCCTGACTAAACACCTTAAATTAAATACTTACCCCAGTGTAACTCGACTTCAAAAAGCTAGCCCAAATTTACACCAATAGGAATGAAACCAGAAGCAGACCCCTATTTCTACAAACCACTTCGTTCCTTAGCTCATCCACAATGACATTTCCACATCAGTAACTTTTAGGTGCAGTCTATAAACACTTCACTTGGCTCTACTGGCAACTCTTCCAGCATGGAATTCAGTTCTGGTGAGTAGTATTTATTCTGGTCAGATCCTCCCAATGTTTCTTTTAAATTTGAGACTGTTACCCATTAGTTCAGTAAGAATATACTTCTATATTACAAGAAATTGATTTCTGTTTGTTCCTCTCTTTAACCTCACTTGCAAAAAAAAAACCCCACTAATCCAATATATTTCAGTATCGGTCCTGTAATTCACTGCTTTTTGCATAGGGCTTCTTGAGTTTCTTAGCATCTCTTCTGCAAAGGAACTGTGGAGTTCAGCGTAATGAATACTTTTGTACAGATGAAAATTTTTAGCTTGCTTGCAAGTATTGTAAAGCACATAGGTGGAAAAAACCCTACCACTTCTTACAGAAAACATATGGATACAAAATGCAAGTGCCATGACTACTTATGACAGTATTTGAGGGAATCAATTTAACTGCATTTTACTGCAGATTTTTTTCAGTTTGAGACTTGCTCCACTGCCAGTGGTGACTGAGATGAAAAATCCTGCTGGACAGGCGTTCTCACTTTATTGTATAGGCACCGCTTGCTCTGCTCCTGAAACCCCCAGGCCTAAGAGTGTAAGGCTTTACCATCCCTGATGATGGCTCCTTCAGAGATCTGCAGGTATGCCAGTTATTACACGCACTTAAACAATTCCGTCTTACTTGCACTTAGTTTCAGATAGAGCCAAAGCAACAACTTGACCAATTTTGCCCTCGCTTTTGCCATACTGTCTTAAAAATCTCCAGACTACAATATCATTTGCCACGATACCTGTTAGTACAAGTTGCCTACACAGTCATGGCCAGAGTCAGCTAGTTTGCACAGATGAGTAGGTGTTGACAATACACTAGTCTGCTACTTCTACTGGGGGTTTCTGCACCTCCTTATTGATACTAAAAAGTCATCCACCATTTATAAGGTGTTTGGATGATGCTAATCTGGGGAAAAGCTGAAAATGAGCTCAAAGATTATTAGCTTGTGCTGCTGCTTAAAGAGTGGTTGTATTACTGAGTAGCCCTTGGAAGAAAGGTAATTATGCCTGGATGGTGCTGCAGTTGTGTTAATAAATCTTGCCTCACTCAAGGGTCTCCATAAAACCACATCTCTATCTCTACACCCACAGCCTTGGTAATTTGCAACCCAGATAAGCTACCAATGGATAAGGAGAGCTGGCTGCATTTCTACACCGGAACTGCCTCTATATCTTGCTAACAGATCTCCTATTCATCTTCTGTGATATTACTGTGTCATGTACTCACTGTCAGATTTTGCCATCTAATATCCTATTTGTGATTTCTAAGAATCAGAAGGCATGAAAAAGATATCAGAGCATAGTCTGTAAGAATATAGAAGTAATGACTTTCTGTAATTGTCCTGACAAATAAAAATGCAACAATGAGTAGCTGAGATAAGTTAAGACTCAGTCATTGGTCTTTGTATTTCTGGGAGGAGACAAAATGTTGATGGTATTGGAAACTACACAAAGTGTTTTGTAAAACATTAACCCTAAACAAGCTTGCATTTCAGTCATTTGGACAGTGAAAGCATAACTGTTTATCTCTGGAGCTGCTCTTGTAAGTGAAAACAAGGATGTGCATAAATATTTCTAGTAAAAATTATTCTGACTTGAAATTGTATCAAAATTTTATTCTAACTGTCTTATATCTTACTGAAAAAAAAAACCTCCCTAAAAAAATAACCACAAAATCCTCCAAAGCCCAAAATCCCCCAAAGTGCAAAATCCCGTATGTTACATAAACATTGAATAGTAATCCTTTAAAAGGAATGGAAGATCTCTATAAATTCACAAAGAAAATTCCATATGGAAGAGAAAGTCCAAAATCTTCTAAGCATTTAAACAACTCAGATCACAAAACATTCAAAAATTCAGTTAATTCAGGGATTTACAGAAGCTCATTCTCTTTGAAAACATTTAGAGTATTTTCATTATTTAGGGAATTTGGAAGATATTTAGATATTAAATCAAAAACCAAGATATCAAAATATAATTAAAAATATATAAGAAATTAAGTATTTTAACAGTGGGAGACAATTGTTATAAATTGGCAAGAAATGAGAAAAGAGCAGTAATGTTCCACTTCCAGGCCTGAAAAGGTGGAATGACAACATCAAAGCTAAGCATTCTTGGAGAAACAGGAAAAGAGAAGAGTTATGCTGCCAGCCTTGCAACCTACACCAATGGAGAACATTTCTCAGCTAAAACTCATTCTTTTTAGTTGACACTCTCCTTCTATTTCAAATAAATTAAACCCACGTATTTCATTAAGATCAGCTCAACATTAATCCCAGCCACAGCCATGCCTCCTGCCTCCCCATCTTCTGTACTGACTAGACTATTAAATCACGTCACCATGGCGTACTTGGTCCTCTGGCTGACTGAGTCACATTAAGTCCAAATACAATTTTTTTAAAAAATTACGTGTTACATGCTACATGTTTTAAGAATATTTAAACTTTTTATTAAAAATAGAAGACAAATATGAAGTGCAACTGACATTATTAAATGCCAAATATGCCTCATTTGTTTAATCTCTTCTATGAATAATTTCTATACATCAATATTACTTGGTTTTGTTAAATATTATCATAAGATCTATCATAATGACATTATAAAAATTTGTCATACAAACTCTGATTCTGCAAACCTGTGTGTACAAACATCCGTCCTCTACTTAATAAGTCAAGCAAATCTGCAAATAAACTCCCGCATAAGAGAGATTGCTTCCAAACTGATGACACTAGGAAGCTTCACTGGTATTCTTAATTGATTCTGGTATATCCTGTAGGAATATGCTGTACTATTCCTATACTTTTCTCTTTTTTTTTATGCTGAGAATATGGTGAGATTGTTTGCATTTCAGAGATACTAAGATCCTTCAGTTTTACTTTCTTTCAGTGACAGTATGTCTGAGAAAAACCCTAACCCCAAAAATCTCAAATGTGGAAGAAAAACCTTGAGGCTGGAAGTCTCTGCTCTTGAAAGGAGTCCTATAAAAAAAGGACAGCAGCTCTTTGCCGGTACAAGAACATGTCTTAACAGTCCTTAAGGCCTTACACTATGAACCCTGAATGCACATCTATGGCTGTACAAATACTTCCCAGTATTAAGCTGTAACTGCAAACTTGCCTAATCAACAGTAATTTAAGCAGAAATATGAGAGAAGAATTAAGAAATTAAGAAAAATAATGTTGCTGACATGAACTTCTATTAAAAACGTCTTAAATAGGAATGGCTGCGTACAGAAAATGCTTTTTCCCCAAAAACAACTGTAAGTGATTAGTCTATAAAAAGATTCATTTCTCCTAGAATAGAAAATCAAGGAACAGCTTTGTTCAAGCATCTGCTAGCAATAGAAAACATATTTTATCTTTGGCCAAATGTCTGAAATAATGTTTTTATTCTGGAAGTATTTTGCTATTTTATATTCCCCTCATTTTTGTTTTGTAGATTTCATGCTGTAGCCACAACAGTGTTATTAACACCACTAACTTTTTTGTGTTCCTTAATAAGGAAACCTATGGTTTCAAATTAAAAAACACCATCAGAATTAACATTTGCATAGTCATTGTAGAAGAGTGATTAGACTAATCAAAATTCTTTGATTAAAGAATGCTTCCCAAGTGTCTGTCCCTGATAATTACTATGCAACCACTACATTCTAGGAGATATAACTGAAGACTTTCATGCAAATGCTTTTTTACATAGAAATTCCCTAGGGGTTTTTTTGTGGGGTTTTTTTGGGGGTTTTTTTTGGTTTTTTTTTTTTTCATTTTATATGTATTTTTATATAGCTGACGCAACCAGGGCTTTGGAAGCTGGTATTTTTAGAAAAATAGCAAATCTTCTGGAACTTGCAGTGAAATCACAAGTGCTAACAACAGTACAAAATCTTTAGTTCAGTTTTCTTAAGACAAAGGCAGACAATCTCATTTTCTTTCTCCATTTCAAGTTTAAGTGTGATGCCACAAATTTACTGTTTACTATTGAATCCAAGTGCTGAACCTCTGAAGTCAAAACAAAACAGAAATCCGTACAACAGTAATTATTCCAAGAAGTCCACCTCGTCTTGAATAATAACATATCCTTCCTATGATGCTATGTGAATGTATCACACCTTTTGATGCATTTGTCCTTGATTTTGTGAGATAAGGAGGTTATTCACTACATTTTGCAGATTACCTTTGTACAACCAACATTTTGACTCAAGAAAGGCATCCACAGCCTTCCCTAGTTAAGGACTCAGATGATATACTGAGTAAAAGCTTAACTAAGCTAATTCACAAAGAATCATTAGTGACAATCTTTTATTTTTCTTTTCAAGCACTTAAAAGAAGAGAGGCAAAAGCATAAGAAGAATTGTGGAGGAGTGAGTGAGCTAACCTGGTGATCATAGAAGCGGTGCCAATGCTGGGAAACCCAGGCTCTGCTCCTTCCCCTGGGTTTCCATCCTCACCTCCCCACTAGAAGGGAACTACCCTGATTTTCCAACAGGAGGCTGTTCTGTGATGAGAACCTTCTCCAGCCTTCCTACTAAACTTGCTACATTTTGCAGGAGAATCAAAGGCCAAGAGGCCAGCGAAGAAAAGAAAGAAGAGAACATAATTCTACACCTTTGGGAGGAGAGTCTGTATTTCAGCACCTTCTCTAAAGACTTTACTTTACAATACATAAAATAGATAAAGAGCCTTTAAAGCAAAGACTAGAATCATCCTCTGGATTCTTCTCCTCCCTTGAAAGTGGGAAACAGATAAAAAGAAAATGAAAACTGGTTACATCCTAAGTGAGCGTTGAAACTGCTAGGAAATTATCTGAAGGGAAAATACTCTTAGTATTCTCTGGCTACATTTTTGAACAAGAGTAATACCCACCGCAGGGAAGGTATACTGATCTACATTACGCGTACTAAACATACAGATATCAGATTGGGGTTTTCCAAGCATAAGATAGCAGATTTGTTTCTGGTCATGATTTTCAGTTTTCAATACGGTTTAAATATGAAGTAGACACCATCTTACTCAGCTATGGACAAGACACAAGAATATTCACAAATGGGAAGGTCAGAAACAAAATATTAGACTTAGACAATGACTTAGACTTTGCACACAATAGCTACTTGCCCAAGGTCAGACCATAGACTCAAAGCTAAGAGCAACTTCCAAAATCAAGAAAGGTTTTAACCACTGCATGTTCTTATCTCACCAGAGTAAAGTTTAAGAGCAGCTATAACACAGAATATAATTGCTGCATATTTAATTGAAACCACTACATAGTATAATAACAGTCCCTTTTTACAGTGTATAGGAAATATATACATCACATGATCTCACCTTTTTCCTTCACTCACAATGTTTGAATTATTTATGTAAGTAGTAATTCGAAGGATGATTAAATAAAACCATTCGGAAGAAGCTGTGCATAAATTTCACTGATTTTGCAGTCACACTTAATACAACAGTAAAGTATAGAATCATAGAATGGTTAGGGTTTGAAGGGACCTTCAAAGGTCATCTAGTCCAACCTCCCTGCAAGGAGCAGGGACATCCCCGACTAGATCAGGTTGCTCAGAGCCCTGTCCAACCTGGCCTTGAACGTTTCCAGGGATGGGGCATCTACCATCTCTCTGGGAAACCTGTTCCAGTGTTCCACCACGCTCATTGTAAAAAAAATTTTCCTAATATCTAATCTAAATCTATCTCCCTCTATTGTGAGACCATTACCCTTAGTTCTGTTGCAACAGGCCCTACTGAAGAGTCTCGCCCTGTGTTTCCTCTAGGCCCCCTTTAGGTACTGGAAGACTGCTACAAGGTCTCCCTGGAGCCTCCTCTTCTCCAGGCTGAACAGCCCCAACTCTCTCAGCCTGTCCTCATAGGAGAGGTGCTCCAGCCCTCTGATCATCTTTGTGGCCCTCCTCTGGACCCTCTCCAACTGGTCCATGTCCTTCTTATGTTGAGGGCTCCAGAACTGGACGCAATACTCCAGGTGGGGTCTCATATTTATGAGTTTATACACAAAAATAACTCATATATATAAACTCATATATAATATAACTCATATATAGATATAAGTTATATATATAACTCTTATATATAAACTCATATATATGAGTTATATATGAGTTTATATACATAAACCATAAACTAACCTTATGTCTATGAAAAAAAACCTTCAAATAAATAAAATTATTTTCAATTCTTCATTGATCTCTGGCCTGATAAAGGTAGCATAATGCTTTCACACTGCCTCCTTTTTTAGAACGGCACAAAAGTCACCTTTCACAGGAGCCAAAAGCAATCAGCACTAACAGCAGTCACCAGCCGCCGGCTGCCAGAGCCCTTCCACTCACACTGCCATGCTGCAGTAGCACTGCTCTTCTTGCAGGAAAGGGAAATCACTGACATTGTTGCCTCCATAATAAAAACTGTCGAGTTGGTGATTCGGTACTCTGCCAGGCACAAGTGTTTATCTGATAGCTCTTCCTGGGAGTGAATGTTGAGCTGAGTCCTCTGAGGGAAAGCAAAGCAGAAATAAAAAAGGGATCCCTCTGTTGGGGTTTATGTGCATATTGAGGCAAGACAAGGATACCAGGGCTTTAAAAAGATGATGAGGGAAGTGGCTAGCAGGAAGAAAGAGACAGCAAATGTTCTTAAAAAAAATTAATCGATCACTTCAGTCTAGTCCCTATCAAAGTTTTTTCACCCTGTCATCAATCTCTATTCACTGTGGCACAGCTGGCAAAAGATTACAAGGCAGATTGTTACAGGTGAAAACTGAACCACATTAGCAGACCTGTGTGTAAAAGCCTACTTAAAAACTAACATGTTAGGTTTTGTTGTTGCTTTAAACAAATGCTAAGTTCCTTAAGAAAGATCTTTTGAGACATGAACAAAGAATAAGACTCCTTCCTTTCATCTCATTTCAGCTTTTATTTAGTTTCAATACTTTGTTTCATGTTTAAATTGTTCATGCTTGTGGTCTACTGATACTGAAAAAATAAAATCTTTTAGCATGAAATTTAATTTCATGCATTACTTAATAAACATTGAAAACATATCTAATATCTTCTTTCTTCAAAAAATGAATATTTTATTACCAGAGAAATTTATTACCAGTTGAAAAGTTAAGATAGGAGTATCACGTTTATCACATATCTTAGAATTACTTAGATTCTTCACTTTTACAATGTCTGGTACAAGGGAACTCTAATCTATATACCATAAGTAAAAGCAATAAAGCATAGGATCCAAGATCTCTTAAGTCTTGTATTACAGACAGTGCCTTTTTGGTTCTGCAGAGCTACTCAAGATGCAAACAGAGATATGTTTAGTTCTTCCTCCTGTAGTTCTCATAGTCTAAAAAGCACATCTGCTTTGTCAGCCGATTGCAGAAGATAAAAGAAGAAAATACCAGGATGTTTTAATTGTTAACTTGCAAGACTGGTAACATTAGTTCCTTCTGTCACGGTTTAACCCTAGCCATCAACTAAGCACCACATAGCCCTCCACTCACTTACCCCCAGAGGGATGGAGGAAGACAATCGGAAAGGTAAAAGTGAGAAAACTCAAGGGCTGAGACAAAAACAGTTTAATAATACAAATACAATAATATTACTATTGCTATTATTATTATTAATAATATTTATTACTATTATGAATAATAATGAAAAGGAAAATAACACAGAGAAATAAAACCCAAGAAAGACAAATGATGCAAATTAAAACAATTGCTCACCACCAACTGACTGATGCTCATCCAGTCCCTGACCAGTGACTCCTCACCAACCTCCCTCCTAGGTTTATTGCTGAGCAAGATGTCAGATGGCAAGGAATATTCCTTTGGTCAGTTGGGGTCAGCTGTCCCAGATGTGTCCCCTCTCAATTTCTTGTGCCCCCCCAGCTCACTTGCTGGCAGGGTGCTGTGAGAAGCAGAAAAGGCCTTGACTCTATGTAAGCACTGCTCAGCAGTAACTAACATGTCCCCGTATTAGCAATACTGTTTCCAGAACAAATCTAAAACATAGCCCCATACTAGCTACTATGAAGAAAATTAACTCTATCCCTGCCAAATCGAGCACACCTTTCTACAAATACCTCACCTCAAATATCCTAGGATAATCATAATCCTAATTCTAGGATTATCCTGTGACAAACTATACACATTCCACTCCTTAAAACATATTAACTGAACTTTCTTTCACTTTCTTGTAACTTGAAATCCTAGTTTCAGAAGTATTACATGTAAAGCTTCCATTATCTTCAACATGGCCATGACTCCAGGAACTGTGCCTCTCCTTACCTAATCATTATAAATCTTGAACTAGGACAGTATGAAATTAGAACAGACAAGAAAACTACTCCCTGCCCTCACAGGATGCAGAAAAATAACACTGTCAAATTCCATCAGAGATGATTCTTAAGTGGGGTCAGAAGAAGCAATCACCAAATTTGTTCGCAAGGAACAGACTGCCATTCATAAGACTTCTCACACACTTGAGAACAACAACAACAAAAAATCCCATTAAAATAAATACAATACAGGTAATAAGCAGAATAAAAGACTGCAAAATAGCAATAGACAAAGGAAATTCACTAAAGAAATAGGGTCAACTTAGTCTGATTACATTCATAAGACTGAGATGAAATTGTTTCTGTAAGTAGTCAGGGTAGTTGATATTCTGCTAATGTTTTTTTTTTTTTAATAAAGCACAGATTTAGACAATAATATTTATACAAGATTAAATGCATTTTTAGAAATACTTGAAAATCTTAATCTTCCATTGATCCAACATTGCCGTAGTCCTTGCTGTTTAAGTACTCCATTATTTGCGTCCTTTCCATGCACCTTTAGGCTAATTAAACATCAACTGCTTTTCTCCCCTTTCTCCCCCAAGCAATTATTAATTCTACTGTAAGTTCTCAAAAAGAACTGAAATATTTTAGAATCAGATATTCTGTAGTCTAGATTTGTGGACTGAATTCTATACACAGAGATAAAAGCTTAAGACATGTCCACAACAAATAATTTGCAAACACACAAAAAAAGATGATTTCACTATAACCACCAGCATTGTATTTCCCCCTCTACCTCTGCTTCCACAACTCTGCCTCAACATAAGCTTATACTTTATGGTGCTGCACGAAGGATATGGTCCACTTCCCATCAAAATAATAATAATAAAAAAAGGATTTAACAGTTATTTGAGCTAGTCTGATAATCTAACTAGTGTCTGGTGTTAAGGTACTGCCACCTTCATCTTTCTATAAACATACACGTGAGTATAAATATTTTCTTCATTGATGTTTTAAAGGTGCCCCCTGGAAGCTACAGATGTTTTAGCTTACTGTTTGTTTGCAAGATGCTCTTCTGAAACTTGCCCTCTGTAGCCTTGTATTAGCATTATTGCAGCAATGATGGTCTAACAATTTCTCTTTTCTAATTCTAATTTCTTTAGTTTTAACTATCAAAAGTTATTATTTGCTATGAGTAGATTCAGTTTAGAAAATTAGCAAAGACAAAAGCCTAAACTTACAGGAGATATTTACCAAGTTTTCCCTAAGGATAGTCTGGATGGTCCAAACACATGGCATAGCTTTACAGCAAACCTGAGTGTCCAGTGCCTGAGCTCTGTACTGAGCTTGTGAGACAGAGGACAACCGAGTTCTGGTTCTCCCAGTGGCAGTTCAGGTCCATAGCCCATGGGCAAAATGGAGACCGATGGTAGCACTATAGCTCTTAAATTGTGTCTACGAAAAGTTTTCTCGTTGAGCCTAAGCCTTTAGTTTTGTTTTTCAGCATATAACCAAAAATCACTGTTGGAACTACACACTGCCCAGCTTTACCCTTGCAGAGGTACATTTTTCAGATCACAGTCCTAACAGTGGTAATAGCAGTAAGACATGGTGAGTATGAGCAAAGGTGCTAGAACCTGTCAGGATACAAATTTCACACTGAGTAAAGTCCTATCATTCTTAAGGAACACCAAGTACATTCCTCTAGAACAATATTTGTCCAATTATAATAAAACCCCACAGTGTGGTTCTAGTGCAGTCTTTCTGGTGGATACATTGTATGTATGACCATCTTTTAGACCCTTTCCATCAATGCAAGTTGTATAAGCTATTCTGTACGTAACTACTAATGGCTTCCTGAAAAGGTTTTGGTGTAAGTTCAGTGAAAGGTATAATTTAGCAAGCAGATTTAGCAAGTTGCAGGTAAAACAAGTAAACTAAAGATCTTTCATGAAAGAAGTGGCTGGCAGTACACTCGCGGTGAAGGCTGACTTTGTACTTTAGCAAACAGACATTATAAATGGCAGATACAACAATGAACAGAAAAATCTTTAGTGAGCTAAATAACTTATCAAATATGCACAGAGAAGGTACATTTGCATGAAAATGATGTGTAGATTTCCACTGAAAAGCAATCTATTTTTTCCCGCCTTTTTTCCCCTCTTTATGTTATTAGAGTTTGTGGTAGGAAAGTAATGGAGAGCAGAGCACTTAGTAAAGGAATACATTTAAATGGGGCTGTGGATGAATTTGGAGCACCAGCCTAAAAAACTCTTGCATTAGTACTCAATAGTTCTGTGGCTCAGCTATCCAAACTCTGGGTTTGGTTTGTTTTTTTTTTTTAAATCAAGCTTTCTTGTTTTACGATTGCTATGCTTTATTGCTTTATTTTAACAAGACATCTGCAGCCAAATGTTAACTGAAACAGTATGCTGTAAAATTATTTGAAAGGACATGACAGACTGTAATTTCTGCAACTCTATGTGGAGGAAGGGGGAAGTCTGTCACCAGATTTACTACGCAGTCCTTGATCTCAGGTAACTGTTTGCTTACATGGCATTGCAAGTGCACATGAAGCTATAAAATGTTGACAAAAAAAAAACCCCATGTTTATTCCCTGAAGAACTTAGGACCTTGGTTAACAATGTGAAAAGTGTATTTACCCCTTCAAGTACAACAAAAGCCACAGGAGACAGCGAGCATTGCCTGTGACAACTCAAAGCTGTGAGCATCTCCTCCCAGTCATTCCCTCCAATCACTATGAAGTCTCTGCGGAAAGAAGAATAAATGTGGTTTTCCTGAAGATAATAGGATGCCAGCTTTGTATTTATCTTGCTGGTGTGCTATAGAGGTCTAAGACAGGGACTGACTGCACAGCAGTGCCTTAACTTACAACAGGGCATCAAGTATTTTCAAATGGTCTGAAATTTAGATAAATGGACCGTTTGGGTCATATATTACCTCAGCTTTGAGAAAAATGCGGGTCCAGACACAGATTTTGCAAACAGCCTCCTACCTGTGCCATTATGATAAAGAAACGTTGTGTTTACAGACACAAGAGCTCTACACTTACTTTTCAGTCTTTACGGAAGGGGTTGTTCCAATGAATGGCTATTTGGGCGATACTCCATTTTTTTTTTTTATCTGGTAGACTTGAACCCATGATATTATTCTGTCTGAGCTGTGTGAAACTGAATTATAGAGGACACTGAAGATATTAGCATATCTTTTTTCCATCCAAAAATGAACTCTATTATATATCACATTCAAATGGGACAGTCAAGAGTCAGCTTGGCTTTTTCCTTGCTCTTGCTTTTTAACTTTTTTGTTTCTGGTTGTTTTTTTTTTATGAGGGATATTTTTATATATCTCAAGGCTGGGGCTTTGTTATTTACATATATTCATCAGTTAATAAGGCTGGTTTATCACTTTTCTCCACTTAAGAGCTTAACAAAGTACCATGTAACATTTCTTCAAAGTATTTTACACCTCTCCAAGAGAATTACTCCTGCATTTCCAAATTTAAAAATTAATTTATAAATTATAATACCATCTTTTCAAAACACAGAAACAGACAATAAACAAGTATAATAGGAAAAAATCTAACTATTTGTGAGAGATTAAACAGTAAGATCATAGGTGTAACTTTTTTTCTTTGAAGAAAAAATATTTTCTTCTTTGAAAAAAATTTAAAATATTTTTTAACATTTAACTCAATATTTGAATAGAGCACTCACTGGAAATACAGAACTTGAAAACTTCAGTATTTCTGTTTAGATAAAGTAAAATTCTCTATTAAAATTAAGTTGCACTTGCTTATTAGCATCTTCAAATTGATTCCAGTAAAAATTTGTTTTATTACTGCAATTCCCAGTATTAAGACCCTTTAGGATAGTCTCTCAAATACTTAAACAGGCTTTTAGAGGTATACTAGAAATGTTCTGCTCCTGCTAAATCTTTTATTTTTGGTAACTCTTGTTTTATTATGCATGGAAAACACTTTTGTAGACTATAACAGCATAATAACTTAGCAGAAATCTCCCTTACCTACAGCAACCTGCAAATGAGGAGCTGCAGCAAAATACTGGAATTTGCATCCCTATCTTCCCTTTTACCTTCAATGACTCATACAGTTGTTTTTGCTTGAATCACAGTCAGCTTGCCCTGCAGCAATACTGCTAAAGGCAATTCATTCTGAACTGTACAAAAATATACTCAACTTAACTGTCAAATATTTATACACAGTATGTTCTTTTTCCCTATAAAGAGTTTTAATTATTTCTCTTCAGGAAGATATGATTGTTTTCCTCATCACTTTGTTTCAATACAATTTTTTATCACATTAATTAGTTAAACAAAAGATCTCCTAATAAGTGATATTTCAAAATATCAGTAAGGAGGAAGCTTCTGTAAGGTGTAATAGCTCAGCAGTTCTCGTAGGATTAGCAAAAAACTCTTCATCTTCAGGAGCAGATATTCTACTTATTTTAAAAACAAACTCATATCTTCAGACAGCTCTCTCCTAAACAGGTCAATCTCCTGTGAAGCCACTTTTTAGCATGACACAAAACCAGGAATCAGAAACTCTGATTTGAGACAAACCCAGTGTGGCTATCTTTCCTGGACACAGTATTTATTCCCATTTGATTTTCACTCTCAGTGCATCACTGCTCAAAAAGTGGACGTACCTCCGGCAGCGCTACTTCCATCTTCCAGCAAAGACACATGACAATAATGTGTCTGTGCTAAGGCTGACTAACGGGAGTAGCTACCAACCTGGTGATGGACTGCTTTTTTAACTACCTGTTCTATTTTAATAAAGAACAGTTGACTCCATCCTTTCCACAGTTGTTCTGGCAACAGAAATTAAAAAAAAAAAAAATCACCTGGAAATACAATTTAGGATATTCTCAAGAGAGACTATTAATATCAGAATTTTAGCAAGATATAAAGGATATGTAGATTTGGCAGTTTAAGCACGATACCCGGGTTTTTGAGTTCTCATGCATACAGACGAACCTCAGCTGTTAAAGCAAAGGCAGCATTTGTTTCATTACTTATTGTTTAAAAGTCTGTAAGCAGAACTAATGCAACAGCTGTTTTAATTGGAAAGTAGGAATTACAAACGTCTGCCAGGTACTAAGCTATGATTATTTTGACTACATCTAAAATCAAGAGCTGAAAGACACCTCACTAAGCATGAGGACTGCAATTCCAGTAATCTCTACTTTAGGTTGTCTCTAGTAAAAAGGGGATACCATTTTCATTTTGGTGATGATGAGGTCACCTGACTGGTGTGTAACCAGGATATAATTTCTTCCAGAGTGCTGAGCAAAGTGCTGTCATGACAGGTGGTGAACCAAGGATCTCTGCAGTCAGTTCTTACAAGCATCATGTAATGAGGCCCAGTTCAGTCTCTTCTGGAGGGCAGCTCATAACCCCTTACTCAAGGAAGTACTTTTTGCTGAATCCTGCACTTGAGTCACAACAACTCTGTGCAACACTACAAGCTTGAAGAGTGGCTAGAAAGCTGCCTGGCGGAAAAGGACGTGGGACTGTTAGTTGACAGTTGACTGAGTATGAGCCAGCAGTGAGTTCAGGCAGCCAAGAAGGCCAACAGCATCCCAGATTGTATCAGAAATAGCGTAGCCAGCAAGACTAGGAAAGTGATTGTCCCTTTTTACTCAGCACTCGTGAGGCCACACCTTGAATACTGTTTTCAGTTTTAGGTGCCTCACTACAAAAAAGACATTGAGGTGTTGAAGTGAGTCCAAAGAAGAGCTATGAAGCTGGTGAAAGGTCTAGAGTACAAGCCGTATGAGGAGCACCTGAGGAAACTGCGGTTGTTTAGCCTGCAGAAAAGGAGGCTCAGGGGAGACCTTACCGCTCTCTACAACTACCTGAAAGGAGGTTGTAGTGAGGTGGATGTCAGTCTCTTCTCCCAAGTAGCAAGTGATAGGATGAGAGGAAAGTTGCACCAGGGGAAGTTTAGATTGGATATTAGGAAAAATGTCTTCACTGATACTGTGGGTTGATCCTGGCTGGATGCCAGGTGCCCACCAAAGTCACTCTATTACTCCCCCTCCTTATCTAGACAGGGGAAAGAAAATATAACAAAAGCCTCGTGGGTCACGCTAAGGACAAGGAGGTCACTCAGCAATTACTGCGATGGACAAAACAGACTCAACTTGGGGAAATTAGTTTAATTTCATTACCAATCAAAATCAGTTTCCCCTCACCCCTCCCTTCTTCTTGGGGAAATTCTTTATCTCCTCCCCTAGTGGTGCAAAGGGACAGGGAATAGGGGTTGTGGTCAGTTCATCACTCATTGTCTCTGCTGCTCCTTCCTGCTCAGGGGGAGAACTCATCACACTCTTCCCCTGCTCCAGAGTGGGGTGCCTCCCATAGAAAACAATTCTCCATGAATTTCTCCAACATGAGTCTTTCCCACAGGCTGCAGTTCTTCACAAACTGCTCCAGTGTGGGTCCCTTCCACAGGGTGCAATCCTTCAGGAAAATTCTGCTCCAGTGTGGGTCCTCCCTGGGGTCACAAGTCCTGCCAGTAAACCTACTCCAGCACGTATTCTTCTCTCTCCACATGTCCACCGGTCCTGTGAGAAGCTTGCTTCAGTGCAGGCTCTCCATGATGTCACAGTCTTCATCGGGTGCATCCACCTGTTCCGGTGTGGGGTCCTCCACGGGCTGCAGGTGGATATCTGATCCTTCGTGGGCCTCCATGGGCTGCAGGGTGACAGACTGCCTCACTATGGTTTTCCCCAGGGGCTGCAGGGGAATCTCTACTCCTGGAGCACCTCCTCCTCCTCCTTCTTCACTAACCTTGGTGTCTGCAGGGTTGTTTCTCTCATATATTCTCACTCCTCTCTGGCTGCAGTTGCAAAGGTGCTTTTCTCCCCTTCTTAAGTGCGTTACCACAGAGGTGCTACCACCATCACTGATTGGCTGAGCCTTGGTCAGTGGTAGGTCTGTCTTGGAGCCAGTTGGCATTTGGTTTATTTGACATAGGAGAAACTTCTAGCATTTTCTCACAGAAGCCACCCCTGCTACCAAAACTTTGCCATGCAAACCCAATACAACTGAAAGAGTTATCAAGCACTGGAACAGGCTGCCCAGGAAAGTGGTTGAGTCATCATCCCTGGAGG